>JAMXBB010000008.1:83256852-83369869 GCA_024138015.1 Lumnitzera littorea | reverse complement strand
ATTAAGATTGAGCACCCTCTTCAAGGAGGTTACAAGAACCCTTAGGGGGATAGGTTATATTTAGCTACTTTCGATCAATGGTAAGTTGATTTAACTCATTTTAGTATATAGATTGCACCTATTGGATGCTTTTGGCAATTTTGTTCATCTTCAGTCTTGGGATAGTTGAAATGATTTTTTTTTTTTATTTTTCTATCTTTTTAAATTTTCTCATTTTTAAAAATTTTTTTTATTGAAATTATTATAAATACACATCTATATACATTTATTATATTATATATGTATATATTTTTATTATTTGATTTTGCATGTCTTTATATATATATTTTGAATTTTCGTAATTTAAATATTTTAATTATTTTTTTGTTATTTTGTTAACTTTTTTTAATTATTTTATTATAGTAGTTATTTAATAAAAGTATATGGACCGATTAGAAAGTATCACATACAATAATTAACAAAAAAATTGATAGCAAAACATCGAAGTACTTATTTAAAAATTTTTGCAAAAATTAAGGATTTAAATAGAAATTAAAACATTTAGAACTTGAATAGTTAATATATAGAAGGTTGAATTCTAAATTGTACTTTTCTTTCTTAATTAATTAGAAAGGTCTATGTGTTATATTAATGGAAAAGTTAATAGTGAATTAACGAAGGATTTATTTAAAAAATTTTGTAAAGGTTGAGGATTTAGATAAAAATTTTTGAAATAAAAAGATGTAAAATAGTTTTTTTTTTTTCAACAAAAAGATGTGAAAGGTTAAGAACTAAAATTTATACTATGTCATTGTCAAAAAAAAATTATACTTTTCCTTTTACATTTTATTGGTGAGTAGGCTGAAATTTGTCTTTTGTAATGAATAATTTTGACATGGAGAGTGCAGCGACTATGTACAACCTGTCATAACACTGACAGAGTTTATATTTGTCTACCAAACCCAAGTAAACATCCAAGTCTGCGAGTGAAACCAGGCTTATTTGTGAAGCTCTTACTTTTTCCAGTCTGTTTCTTATCTATCGCATCCCAAGTTACGTTTCTAATATCTGGGTTTTCCATAATTGGGGAGAATCTGATTTTGCTTTCTTTCTTGAAAGCAAAAAGCACACTTGTTTTGCATTTGAGTCTCAGAAGGACAAAGCTTGAGTTTTCCACTTTGATCTATTCTGAGTCAGATCTGAAGGACACTTAGAGAGAGAGAGAGAGAGAGAGAGAGAGAGAGAGAGAGGAGAGGTTTCAGGTGGGTTTCTGTGATCTTTTTTAAGTGTTCTATAAAAAATCTTAGAATGCACGATGTTCCCGTGATACCTTATCTTATCACGTTCTCGTTGCTATTTGCATGTTATTGATGATTCTGTACTAATTTCAGTTCTTGTGGTTTTAAGTAGCTTGTGATGGAGAAGATGCAAAGAAGAGAGTTTTTGGTTGTATTGTTTGTGGTGTTAGTTTTTCCTATTGTTAGCTATGGAGAAGCTCAGTCACAGGATATACTCATTAACTGTGGAACAAATTCCAGTGCCAATGTCGGTGGTAGGAGATGGACTGGTGATTCGGTTTCGAGTAGCAATTTGACATTCAGTCTCTCGGGTGTTTCTGCAACTACTACTGCTTTAAGTGAAGATATGAGCAGTTTGGGACCTCTCTATGGATCTGCTAGGATTTTCACTAGTGGTTTGAATTACACGTTTGGAGATATTCAGGGGAATTATTTTCTTAGACTCCATTTTTGTCCCTTCCCTTTTGATGGTTACAATGTGAATGAGTCTTCTTTTGGTGTTTTTGCTAATGGTTTGAGGCTGCTTGCGGAATTTAATGTTCCTGATGAAATTTTGCTGAAGAACTCGATCACCCCAGATTCAGGAAACAGCAACAGCTCATTCTTTTTTATCAAAGAGTACTTTCTAGCAATCAACTCGGCTGAATTTGTTATAGAGTTCATTCCAACTGAAGGATCATTTGGGTTTGTAAATGCCATAGAGATGTATGCTGTAGAGGCTAAGCTGTTTGAGGGTTATATTAACAAAGTGGGTGGAGCTGGAGCAAATCTAAATTTTAGTGGACGGGGTATTGAGACCATGTATAGGTTGAATGTGGGAGGTCCTGAAATCAAACCAAGTGAAGATTCAGATTTTTGGAGGACATGGGAAGAGGATGCTGGTTATATGATCAATTCAGATGCTGGGGTTGAAATAAAGAGCAGATCTAATGTTACCTATAGTTCCATGAATGACTCATATGTGGCTCCTCTTCTTGTCTACGAGACAGCAAGAACCATGTCCAATACACAAGTCCTTGAGAAGAGGTTCAATATGTCATGGAAATTCAAGGTGGACCCTAATTTTGATTATCTGGTTCGGTTGCACTTCTGTGAGCTTGTTTTTGAAAGGCCTAACCAGAGAAATTTCAGAATTTATGTCAACAATAGGACTGCAGCCGATAACTTTGACATCTATGTGAAAGCAAATGGAAGTAACCAAGCATATCATCAAGATTATTTAGATGTGGTGTCCTCTAAAGTGGATACACTGTGGATTCAACTGGGTCCTGCCACATCAACTGGTGCTTCAGGAACTGATGCACTTCTAAATGGGCTAGAGATTTATAAGCTGAGCCACAGTGGGAACCTTGCTTTTGCAAATCGATATAGTTCATCTAGGAATTCTGCAGGCAGCAGGAAATCGCAAGTTCTTTGGGTGGGAATTGGAGCAGGAATTGCTTCTGTGGTGGTTCTTGCATGCATTAGTGCTCTTGTCCTTTTGCTATGCAAAAGACATAGAGGAGACCCCGTTGAAATGAAGAGCAATGCTACCAAGTGGCGTCCTCTGTTTCTTCATGGAACCATTCATAACAATGCTGATGTGAAAGGAATGACGGGAGTTAAAAATCAGAATAGTTCCATTGCCTCTGTCAGAGTTCGAAAACAATTTACAATTGCAGAGATTCGGGCTGCTACTAAAAATTTCGACGAAAACATGGCTATTGGAGTTGGAGGTTTCGGTAAGGTGTACAAAGGGGAAATTGAGGATGGAGTGCTTGCAGCTATAAAACGTGCGAACCCACAATCCCAGCAAGGCTTGGCTGAATTTGAGACAGAGATTATGTTGCTCTCAAAGTTGAGGCATAGGCATCTTGTTTCCTTGATTGGATTCTGTGAAGAGCAAAGTGAGATGATATTGGTGTATGAGTACATGGCAAATGGAACTCTTAGGAGCCATCTCTTTGGGAGTGATCTCCCTCCATTAAGTTGGAAACAACGATTGGAAGTGTGCATAGGAGCAGCTCGAGGACTTCATTACCTTCATACAGGAGCAGAGCGAGCAATCATTCATCGAGATGTCAAGACCACTAACATATTATTAGATGAAAATTTTGTGGCGAAAATGTCTGATTTTGGGCTCTCGCGAACTGGTCCTTCTTTGGAACATACTCACGTTAGTACTGCAGTAAAAGGCAGCTTTGGGTATCTGGACCCTGAATATTTCAGGCGGCAGCAGCTGACTGAGAAGTCTGATGTGTACTCTTTGGGTGTGGTACTGTTTGAAGTTGTTTGTGCTCGAGCTGTTATTAACCCAAGTTTACCAAAGGATCAGATAAATCTTGCAGAATGGGCAATAAGTTGGCAACGACAGAGATCACTCGAGACTATCATTGACCCAAATCTCAAGGGACACTATGGTCCAGATTCTATGGAAAAGTTTGGTGAAATAGCAGAGAAGTGCCTTGCTGATGAGGGAAGGAACCGACCGACAATGGGGGAGGTGTTATGGCATTTGGAGTATGTTCTGCAACTCCACCAAACTTGGCTGCAGGCCAATAGTGAAACCAATATGTCACATAAAATCTCCATCGAGGGCACAAAAGGAGAAGTAGAAGAGAGACAAGATTGTCCAAATATAACTGAAAACTCTGATGCTGATAACAGGAAAGATGGCAAGAGAAATTCAACAGAAATAGACTCGGATCTGCTCAATTCTTTGGCTTGAGTAGATGAGATCCCATGGCATATGCTGCCAAAATGACTGGAGAAGAGATACAATGTTAGTACGTTGTGATTCAGATATTTCATTCTGATTTATTCTTTCAATTAATTAATTCAAGTGTTCCCCTAAAATCTAGACTGTTCGATATGGAAATGAACTCAGGAGGTGTATGATAGTTCGTCAAAGGTCATTGATAGCATGATCTCAATGTTTAATTTATCTATTCTTTTTTGGATTCCCCTACAATTATTAAGAACTTTTTGCTCCCTTATTTACTGATTCTTTTGTGTTTGAAGTTGATCAATTTTGACCGTTTAGAATGTAAAGCAGTTTCAGATATCTCTGATAGCAATCTTATCTGGGAAACTTATACTTGACCCTATGAACAAAGCAGTTAATGTTTGGGATGATAACATCAAAGGATGCTGATTAACCTCTTATCTACAAGAAGATGTGGAAAACTCTTCAGATGGTAACTTGAAATTAATCTCTCACGTTTTATTCACTTTTATGTTGGTTTGATAAGTAACCTGGGACTCCTAAGATTTTATTCAGTTTGCAGCAATGGAACCCCATCATATTTTTCCTTTGTTAAACCATCCTGTCTTAAACATATACTAGATTGCTTTCAATGCAGTTGCATACCAAAGCAGCTGTATCCTTATAAAAAAAATTTAAAGCAAAATGGTTTCAACATAAATGGGATCTGGTACAACAAATAGAATCCTAACAAACATGGAGCTCACCTTGTCGGTGATGCTAGCTTCAACACTTCAAAATATTAAGTAGCAGACTTGGTCAAGGCAGATCTAGAGACAGTGTACTGCCATGTGTGGGGCCTTATGTAGAAATAGAAAGGGTATGTGTAGCATTTTTTATCCTGTGGTAGCAATGGTGATTGCATTAATGCAAATGGATGCATTGCCAACGGCGACCCGTGAAATTTCACAACCTCGGTTCTCCTTTTTCCAGGATTGATTATGGTATCTATAGGCTGAACTGTACTTTTCATTACTCCTATTCGTCTGAGAGGAAATGGTCATTTTTATGTTGGGTATATTATCTAGTAAATCGCCTCTAACTAGATCTTAGACTTGTGCACACAATAATTTGGTATCAAAGCAACTTGTTTTGGTTGGTTTGTCGAGACCGTTTGGGCAATTAGCATTAGCAACCTTCGCCCATGAAATGCAGAATGGGAGAGACAGAGAGAGAGAAAAGGCATTTGGAATTGATGTTGGCAAACAAAAATCCCCCCAATTTATGGGTTGCATGCCTAATTTCTTTCCCTCCTTTGGAATTTCAATATGTTTTATTATATTATTTAATTAAATACACTTAATGACATCATTTTATCATATTAATTAGTATGACCAATTAGAAGGCGAAATGTATGCACCCAAGTGATGGATGCAATGTGTTATAAAGGGGAAGACGAGGGAAGTTAAAATGCTACTTCTCTACAACCTCCTCTTTCCATGTTATTTGGTTTTATTATATATATATATACTTTTGGCAAGGGTACTTTACTAATTTTTGACATGTTTCCTCTTACTTCCTTCCTCTTTGCCTTAAATTAAGGGATAGTCTTTTGGCATATAAGGGAAAATTTTACCTCTTTACCTTTCTATTTTCACCACCAATTACATACACCATTATTAGTTCTCCCTTCTTCTTTTTTAATAAAACATTATCTTATACAAAAAAAGTAGTAGCTAATTTAGGTTCTGTTTGATTTATTTGTTTTCCATCTTATTGAGGTTTCATTCTTATCTACTTGAATTTTTGTGTTTCACAAAAATAAGATGTAAAAAAAATAAAAATATATATTTTTTAAGAATATCAACTCAAATAATCATTTTCAATGTATAAAATATATTTTTAAATCTTTTTTAAAGTACGATAATTTTCATTTTCCTATTTGGATACTTTAATCATCAAAAACAGATAAAATAGTTTTTTCAAATACTAAATTTTAAATAAATACAAATTAAATATGCATTTAAGCTCTACATCTTCAAATTGCCATATGTTGTCACTACAAAGGAGGACAACCTCATGAAGAAAAAACTTATCAAGGTGAGTAGTCTTGATAATTGTTGAGTTCAATTGTATTTGGATCCGTAGTTATTAACAAATAATAATAATAATAAAAAAGAAGAAAATCCTAATATACTAGAAGTGTGATAAGAGTAGAATTGCGATCGCACGGAAAAGAAGCTGAGGAGAGAATTGGAAACCAAAAAGCAGTTGGTGCGCTTAAAAGGAAGTGAGAAGAAGAATTAAAGAAAAAGACGAATCAAAGATAAGGAAGAGACGAAATCAGGGTTTGAGTTCGATTACTTTGAAAACACCATGCTTATTGCCGTGAATTTTTATTTGTTTTTTCATACAACTTAGTATAGGGTCAATAAAAATAAATTCAGCAAATTTTGACTTTCTTATATCTTAGATTCAAATGAGATAGTTGACATTATAGATTAACTCAATTTGACTTGATCTGACTTAATAAAAATGAATATAACTCTTGACCAAGAGATTTATTTCAAGAGATGGTATTGATAAAAACTCATTATTTGACAAGACTAGACTTAACATGACATAATACATTTATAGGGTTAACATGACAAGATACTGAACAAATGAGAAATTTGATCATCTTAGATTTGTCATTCCTCTATTGGATTACCTATTATAATTACTCATATGTAAGCCCTAAAGATAAGTTAAGTGACCGTAGAATTGAACTTAGTATACAAAATTTAGGGTAATCAGTTAAAGGATCCGATTAAACCCAAATTATAAACTATAGTTAGAAATATTAACAAAAATGACCTCACAAACTTGAATTTAAGAAAATAAGTAATAAAATAAGAGACTACAAAATTTTTAAATTTTAAGTATATTACTTATTAATTATAAGAAAGACGAAAAGTGCAATCTAATAACTAATAAATTACTAAAGATAGATTATATATATACTAAAAATCATAAAATGACTTAAATAATAATTAGGAATGTTTACTTGTACCCCACCACATGTATTTACGTATAGATAAAAATACGCGAAATTACCTAAATTGCTTGAAATTAGCTAGAAAATTATAAAATAATTAAGAAAAAATCAGAGAAATAAGGAATGATCCATAGTTGGTCATGACAGTAAGGAAAGTAAGAAACAAAAATTAACCAATAAAAAACAAGTAACATAAAAGGCAAATTAGAAGAGATTTGAGCATTGTCTTATCTAATTAATACATAACAATTTCCTTAAATCCCTATAAATAGTAAGAAAATTTATAGAACTCATTTAGATGGTTAGAAGTTTGGAAAAATTGAGAGCATAGAAATTAAGAGAAAAAAATTGAGGTTTTAGAAATTTGTTCCAAATCTGTGCAGAGGGAGCAAGAAGGCTGAATCTACACACCACCACTACTCCACTCCAAACCCACCGCCTGGACCGGCTAACACACTTAAACTAATGTTGGAGGTCAAAAAGTTATCGAACTAGGTGAGTTTCACATCTTCTTTAATTTTGTAAAATTTCTTAAAATTATTTATTTTGTCTAAAAAATTATGAAATTTATTATTCTGAGGTTTTATTGTATGTAGATTTAGGAAAAAATAGTGATTTAGTTTAATCATGTCTATAAATATAGAGTTTTTAAGAAATTAGATAAAACCAATCATGATTAGAATTAGAAATAAATAGGCTTAAGAGTATAGTTTAGAGCTCAAATTTTTTTTTTTTGTAGAATGCTTAAGTGATATAGAATAGTGCTATGAAGCCATTTTTTAAAAATTAATTGTAAAAAATTTTAAGTAATTTTTTTAGCCTTAAAATGATGAAAAAAATGGGTGATTTTGAGTCAATTAGGCGATTAAGTAATTAATTATTGATTTAGAAGGTAATTAGATGTTTAAAAATATTAATCTTCGATGTGGAAACTTAATCCTAGTCTTTGGAGTGTTAAGTGTAATTAATATAAGAATTATGTGGTAATTGTAGGAAATTAGGAATATGTGGAATTGGAATTTTAATAAATATGAAAAAATTAGGTTTATTTGGATAATATAATAATAAAATTAGTATATAATAAATCTGAAACAAAATTTAATTTTAGGTAATTGGATAAAAAGTGTAAGATTTCTTCACATCGAGAGTAAATATAGTACCCCAATTAAGATTAGAGTGTACCGAATAAGTTAAAACACTAAATTAAGACCCAATGTGATATTAGAATACTCGAGTTTAATGTGATTAATTTCACATTAGGATTCGAGTGTATTTAGAAATTTTCGTAGTTAAAAACAATATAGAATCAAAACTGGAATCTAATTTAAAAATTGAACCCCAAACTAAGGTAGAGTGAATCATTAGTAAATAATATGTATAGATGGAGAAGTGAGTTAAATTATAACTTAGAATATGTATTATCAAAGTATAAGCATTAAAAAGACGTATTTGTATTATAGGATACCCGAAGATAAATCGACTTGCAATTAAGTGATTAGGCAACCGAAAATTCCAAGTAAGTTAGGTTTATTACTTCACTGTATTGAAGTATTATTTTAGGATACTCGAAGACTTAGGATTGTGTATGATTGTAATTGTAAGTAGTTTATGTATGTGCTTGTGTATCTGAATTTGTATTGAAATTTGTGTTGTGATTGATTGTTTATGATGACTGGATTGGTGTGAAATTATTCGAACACCATAAATGAAACTTAATCCTAATCGACTCTAATACCCTAAATTGTCATGCATTGTAACCCTTTAGGGGATCATTAGGATTCTCTAACCAAACACCGCCACTTTAAAAAAAAAAATAGTGTTGGATAGCAAATTGGTCTTTTCCTCATCTTTAGCCGAATTAAGTGATAGGAGAGGAGGTCACGGTGAAAATGAGGGCATTAATTTGAAGGATAGTCTTAGGAGAAGTAGTGTTTCCATTGCACAAACTTAGGTTTGGTTATAAGTTGTTACATAACATGAAAACTCTTTAACCTAGATTAGAGCGGGTGAAATTTCTCTGATTTCGCAACGAACCAGACTACATTGTGTGATGACACTTACTTGTTGCATTGCATGAAAATAATTGCTTGATAATCTTGTTTATGCTTATATACATTCATTAGTCTCTAATCCAACTTACTAAGCTGTAGTTGCTTATACCTATATAGATCCTTTTGCAAGTCTTGATCTCTGAATATTCCGAATAATATGCCGCTCTACAACTATCTAGAGGTTAGTTTTTTTGAAGCCTAGGGTGTGAGGATCAATTCGCCTAGTAGTTAATATATATCTAGAGTCTCCTTAGTAACTTAAAACTAAAAGACTGATAGTTGATATGTAAATTAACTTATTGTTACGTTTGATGTAGAATTTCCTGAGAAATTCTTTGGAATGTAAATGTAATTATATATGTTGACTTAAAGTTCTTGATATTTACTATAACTTTAGCTAAATTCTTAATTCGACTGTTTACTTCAAAGCGAGGAATCGTTGACGCATTGTGTAGATCATGTCTATGATAGGTATTATGGGGCTAGTTACTATCATAAAATGGTTTATACGGCGAGACTGTTGCGATTCTGCGACTTTGGAGTGTAACATCATATGAAGGGAATTGTTGTTTCATACCTTTCTTCTATATTTAGTTACCTTAAAGGATCTTCTTTCTTAATAGTGTTTATTAGTTGTCACTCTTCAATTACTGCTTTAATATTTTCAATATCTTTGGAAGTTCCTTCTCTAGACATAACTTGTTTAAGGAAGGAAAAATTATCCCATCCAAAAATCATACTTCTTCAATTTAATATACATCTTTGATTTAGTATACTACTTATGGTTGCCTAACTTCAATAATGTTTTGTATTATATCATGGACATAGATACTTCCTCTAGCTTAATTTGAAACCGATAACATTCTATCTTGAAGTTATTTAAAAAAAAAAAAAAAAGCACAGTCATTCCTTATAATTAATTAAACAATTCATGAATTCAGAGTTGAAGATACTTATTTTGATTAGTTTACTCTATCCTTCATCTCATCTTCATAGCACCTTATATCTTTTTCTCTTCAAATAAGCATAGATGTCCTTTACAAAGAATTATTTGCACATGTAAATCTTTTACCAAATAGTTCTTTGAAGTCACTCTTTTAGTTTCTAAGGTCCCATTTGTAATAACTGAATAAGACTTCAGCTATATATTCAATTTTTAGCTAACTTAACCCTAAAGTTCAATTTTTTAGAATAAAGTTACACTAACAAATATTCAAAAACACATTTGAACATTTATATACTTTTGGTAGTTCCAATACTTGTTAGTACTTTTCTTAGTCTTTTATTTGTAAATATCTACAAAACTTCTAATCACCTACCCTTAATAACTTTTTTTTCTAGATTCCACTTTAATCATAATCTACAGCTTTTCAGGTTAGTATCCTTCCTCTAGTGTAAGTTCTAAATTGATGGGTAATGAAAATCCCAATCTCCTTAAATTCTTTTCTGTCCATAAACTTCTGATTTGTAAGAAATGAACACCTTAGTATCAATATTGTAATTACATTTCATCCATTTATATGTACATATATTCTACAATAATTATGCATTATTCTTATGATTATTTCTCAATTCTCTTATTCATAGAACTTGAATTCTAACTAGCTGAATTTAACTTACATGTCAATTGTTATCTTAAAATTAGGAATTTGAATACTTTTATATCATAAATCCTACCATGATTTTACCTTTAATGCCCAAATCATTATATAGTCATCACGATAATAGTCTTCCATCTATTAGCATAATTCCCTTTATTATCTAATATGTCTTCCATGACAAATATTTGAATAATCAAAATAGTATTACTAAATTCCTTCATATCTTTAGTTCCTCATCTATATGCGAATAATGCTTTAAAAGAATATCCACTCTTTCATCATTGATGACTCTTAACCAATTCCATTATCATTCCTTTATAAATTTTGTGATTCCTACTTCCATAATATTTCTATTTTTATTTAACAATTAATTAGTTTAAGAGGCTTATCCATCTTGTCTTAAGATATCATATTACTTGATGATTTCAAACCGCCTGCCATTTTCTTAGGATTTTTTCCATAATCCCTTTTACCTCTTGAAACCTTTTGTCTTCTCTAATTCTTTCTATAACAAGATACTAGATTATTATTTCTTATCATCATTTCATAATAAGTATATGAGTGAGTAACCATCTTGTAAAATTCACTTCTTAGTGGGTTAGGTTTTATCTAAATTGATCTTAAGATAGCCAGGAAACGTTTAATTGAAAGTTCTGATCCTCTTCAAAATTTTTCTAAAATTCCCCTTTCCATTGACAATCATTTCTCATCTCACTACTATTATCTTAGGATGCTTAGATACGTATCGATTCATAGTTTATCTAACAATCCAACTTCACTTCTCATGTATCATTTACTAATCTTCCATCCCTTATAACTGAACATATGTACTATATAATGATATCATTCTGGTTGCTTCAACATAACATAAAAATCCTACTAACTTATTTTGCTTCACTTGTACTTGCCTATAATTCCAAAGATATAAGTTCTCAATTCATTATTTATTAAGGGGTGACGAATTCATAACCTAATTATAACCTCATATTATAGTTTCTACAACCATTCTTACATATGTAGAGGACTTTTAAGTTTAATCACTCAAAACACATTTGATCCTTTTACACCCTTACTACAAGTATATAAAATGTTATGGCATATACACATATTCAAAAGAATATGCATGTATCGAGAAGTACATCAATATCTATTAAGAAATCAGCATGATGTCTACATATATAAATAATTATCATAGGATTAACTCTAACATCCCAACAAAACATATACATCTATCATAATATATTCATAATTCAAATCACCACATTTATCTTCCAATTAAATTCATCATTATTTTTACTTGTTGATTCAGTACTCTATACCTTTATAGGAAAATAAAAAATAGTAATTATTTCATATATTTTATCATTATTAAACTCGTCAATGCTATTATTAATTATTATCTCATATGCATCCTTCTCATTCTGTTTAGGATTACTTCTATGTTAGGTTCTAATTGTATCTCTAATATAGGTTCTAATTCATTCTCGGAATCAACTCTCAACATTTTCCTTCATTGTTTTGTGTTTTCGAAGATTCTCTTCTACAACATGATTTATTTTACCCTCTACTAAACTATCTCCTATTTATACTAAATACCAAGTTGATATCATTTTGGAATTTTATCAGTTCTTGATTAACTTGTAAGTCATCAAACTATTGGTTTAGGGTGAGATCCTTTTATCTTTATGGGAGACTCGTGATTAATCCTTTGAAGGTAACATCTAAAAATATACGCTATACTGGTCAGAATATAAGTTGTACTAACAAGGTAAGGTCTCTCTCTTCTATCCTTACTAAAAACATCTAGTAACATTCTTTAAGCCATACAACCCAAATTAATTTTCGTTAATATCAACGAGTCTCATCAACTACATTACATCCCATCAATAGACTTTTCAATAATCTTATCCATTGTATTAAACATATCCTAACTAACCATTTCTAACAATAATCTTCATATCACAACTTTGTATTAGATAAGAGACTCTCCTCAATTTTACTTGAATTACTTTAATTAACTGTCAATTCACCATGCGATCTCATGGCTAGATTTAAGTTCAATTAACATTTATCTTAGTTCAGTGTTATAGTCACTTCTTACTCTATAATTTATAATACAATGCTTTACTGTCTACTTTCAATATGCTCTTATAATGTTTACTTCTTTTAATTATTACACTTCAAAATGAGTTCACTAGAATTACGTTTTGATACCAACTTAGAACTATCGTGCCTCAAAATGATAAAGTTATAACAGTCTTACCATATAAACCATTCTATGATAGAAGCTGACATTACACTTACTATCTTAAACCTGATTTACATAAGACATCCAATACTAACATACTTTAAAATAAACAGTTCACAAATTAAACATGTTATTTACTTACAAAAATATAAAAAATATATACTATGATTTAAATATTCCGAGTAATGTTTACAAAGTTTAGTAACCTAATCTTAATTTACTTGAATAATACATAAATTGATATTAAAAGATTTAAAAATGAGATCCAAACTTTGATAGTATAACCAATCCTTAGTTTTATATTCTCACTCCCCATAATCTATATATAGTTGCTTCTTAGTTATCACATGCAACAATATTTATAAGGATGTAAGTAATCAACAGCTTAGTAAGTTATGACGGATATATAAGACTACATATTAAGCACATGTAAGGTTATTAATTAGTTATTTAAATGCAATACAACAAATAAATGACATCACACGACATTTTTTGATTTGTTATGAGATTAGAAAAATTGCACCTTCTCTAATCTAAGTTAAGGGGTTTAGTGCACATTTCAACAATCCACAATCAAATTTAGGCTTGTGCAATAGAGACACTATTCCTTGCATGACTACCTTTGAACTATTGCCTTCACCCTTGTTGTGATCTCTTTTCCTATTATTTAGTTCGACTAAAGATGAAGAGGGGATTATTATACTATCCAGCACTATCCCTTTTAAAGGGGTTAATATTTTGCCAAAGAACCTTAAATGTTTCTCCTAGTAGGTTATAGTACTTGTCTGACTTAGATTTATAAATCATATATTTAATTAAATCCAGTTAAAGGTGATAAATTATTTCACATAAAACAAACAGTTATAATCTAGAGTATTAAACTAGAATCATACAATTAAACTTAGAAATATGTACATATAGGCATACGCACAATCAAGTTATTTAATAAACACAATCAGGTACAATCTTAGGCCTCTAAGTACTATAAAATAGTACTATAAAATACAGTAACGTATTGATTCCAAACTTTTTTGAAGTTTCCAATTTGCTCACTAAAGTTTGATGTAAGGTTGGATTGTCGCTGCTTACTCTAATATTATAAATATCATTTTAGCATTTATACTCTTATATATATAAGCTTTAAATTATAATTTTTACCCAATTATCCTCATTTTATATTACTTATTACTAAACTAATCCTAAACTAGTTTCTAATTCAATTTTTGAATCAGTTCCTAAATTAAGTTCTAATTTAGTTTCTAGTTACAATTTTCATACATAAACCTTATGAACTCTTTTTAAACTAATATGTGAAATTCATCTAATATATTTAGGTATCCTAAATTTTCTATCTAGCTCATAACTAATTTTTTGGTCAATACGGTATCTTATACTCCTAATTTAACTACTAAATTTGTTCTAAATGTGAGAATAACCTATATTTTTCACCTAATTACATAAATACATATTCATATTAGATTTATGTGATGTTTTTAATATTATAGTATTATCAATTTAACTTAATCCTTCCTACTTATTTAATTTCCTATATACACATATTATATATTATTACATAATCTACACATAAAACACATATCTAATATTCTTAACACTGCAAATATCATCTTTCATCACCAAATAACATACCAAGATGTCTAATTATACCCTAAATCAGAATTTATATGACAATTATAAGACAACATTCATAACTATGGAAATAAGATTATCCGGAAATATCAGACATTGAAAAAAAAAAATTAAACCTTTTAATCTCTTCTTCTTCTTCTTTCTTCTTTTTTTTTTTTTTTTCCCTTCCTTTTCTTTCTTCTTCTCCTTTCCTCATCTAATTCCTCCTCTCCTTCTCTTGTCGTCTCTCTCTCTCTCTAATTTATAAAAACGTTCACCACCATGATTAAGGTAGTGTCATATATATATATATATATTATATATATTTTGTTAATCTAATTTTACGTAACCTTTTGAATATAATTTTATCGTATTTTATTATTTATAAAATCCCATAATATACTTCAAAAATAGTATAACACTATATTATACACCTAATCTAAAATTTTTATTTGTAACTAATTAAAATTTAACTCGATAAATTTTATGTTATGATCTATATTGGTTATATTTCAATTTATTTTTTAAAATTTGACTTTATAAGACTATTTCTTATAACTTTTGGGAGATTCATATTACTATTTGATCTTATTTAGAATTGATTTTTATTAGTCTTACGTTTCATGATAAGACCTTAAATACATTTGTACCTTTATATAAAAACTATAAATTACATAGATTTATAATATATTTCTAAGTTGGCTTTCTCAAGTCAATTATAGGTTTAGAAGAATATCCTATAGTGATAAATAGATATAAGTATATATATATATAGTCTAGCATCTAAATTTTTTATAATTATGTTTTGCTAATCTATCCATTTCTACCCTATTTCACCATTTGATAGGTTTGTCCTATCTCTGATAACCTAAAGTTATGATATTACTCCTTTAACACCCCATAAGAGGGCTTAGTAGAGATAATCTAAAGCCATTACATCATGTGACAACCATCTTGTGAGTTAGAGATCATAAGATTTTACTTATTTATTTAATTATTTTATCCAATCATGTTATATATAAGTACACAATATAAAATAACTATATGATTCAATGTCTCATTGCTTTTCAAGATCATATAGAATCGGACAAGATCCTGTAGAATTGGAATCCTCTACTAAATAGTAAAATGAGTCATATTCACATTTCTACATTTGGACTAACTAAGAATAAATTGTCATGCCTTAAAGAGGTAGAGTCCTAATAGTCCTATCGTGTAAACCACTCTAAGATAGAAGTTGGCCTCAAATCTATTACCGTAGAATTAGTTCATATAAGGCAAGCCTAACTCAACTGCTTTGAAGCATTCCATTTTGTATTTACCTATTATAAACCTATGGTGTAATCTTTAGGGTTGATTATAAAACATTGATTTTGTAACCAAAGTTCTCTAAAAGATTTGAATTTGAAAAATGATACTCAACAAAATATTCAAAACTTATAAGTATTTGCAAAATTATATTTGCATGGAAAACAATCACCATTTTAAGTAGAGGGTTATAAAAGTCCACAAGTTTACAAAATCAAGCAAACATATTTGTAATTGAAAATTAGAAGGCCACATAAGAAGTCTTTAGTAGTTTCTCTAAAAGTTAGTAATATTGACGTTCAAGATACAGTTTAGCCAATCCTTCACAATCCTTTTTTCTTAACCCCGCGTTCAATCTTCTAAATTTAGGTAGCATGCTTATAAGTTTACTTTAAACCTATAAGACAACTATAGGGGAATAGTAACAACTTACTCAGTAAGTGAGGATGGAGTCAGAAATATACATTCAGCACAGATACATTCAAGATTTTCAACAAGGTTAGTTAGATGCAATATATGCGCAAACAAATACCATTGCATAATGTTTTTAAGTCTGTTGTGAGGTTAGAGAAATTATGCCTGCTGTAATATAAGTTGAAGAGTTTAACACTACATACTTGCTAATTAAAAGTAAATCGGGGCTTGTACAAAGAGGAATGGAAATGCAAAAAAATAAAATAGTAAAAGGAGAGAGAGGTTTTTACCAAAAAAGAAGAAGAAGAAAGATGAACTAGATAGTAGATATAAGTTATACATAACGTTAGGGTATTATTATGAGATGGGCTCTTATTGTTATTTTCTTTAAAATTGAAATAGAAAAAGGAATAATATTAATTTTTTATTTATTAATATTATTTAATTATTGTCACAAAGTAGGTTTAACGTAACATGTACCTTATATATGTTAAAGTATAAGTATTAAGGTAGGATATGGTACATTGACTTCATATTTATACCTTACTCTGTAGGAGTAAGTTTTGAGAAACAATTACCTAGAATCTATCATTTAACCTTCATACCGACCTGGAATCTATTTGGTAGAGTAAGGTTAAGGTGAGTACCCCGTACGATAAGATTACCCGCTCACCCTTACTTCAAAGTACTCTAAAATGTAGCAAAACATTAATCTCACTTACCTAGCATCTTAGCTAATCATTCTTGTATGTCTCCAACAATGTGGTAGATCTAGCTTACTATTCTAAAATAAAAATAGAAATTAAATCTCATAAGACACAAGTGCTATCACATAACCTATTAGCTACTTGACTTAATCTATTATCTTTATGATATATTTTTCATATGATATCTTTTAAGTGATTATACCTCTTTAGTAGTATGAGTGTTAAGACTTAAACTAGCAAATTTTGAGGATATTTACTTAAGTGATTATACCTCATTTATTAGATGACTCTTTTCACATGAAAAATATATCATAGAGATAATAGAGTTGCCATATAGTGGATGAAAAGAGTCATCTAATAAATCAAGATGAAATATTCGAAATTCTATTTTCTTTATATTAACTTTGCGAATATGAAATAGGAACAAAAATATACCTCAGATGGAAGTTTGATGAAGAAAAGAGATTGTTTGTTATACTTTCTAAAGTAAAAAAACATTCTTCAACACTTGAATGATGATTGCAGTAATTGGTTAGTAGTTGATTGTGACCTCGATGGTGGTATGTCGATGTGAAGAGTAGATGTTGATTATCATAGTAATATGACGGTCTCGTTTGTAACTTTCGGTGATTTTTCAACACTTGTGGCTATTTTTAAACTAATAAAAGCTATTTATAGAAAAAGATACAATATATGTTTCCTCAACTTTTCAACTAGACTAATCACAGGAGAAAATGTTCAATTCCTATATACGCTCCCAATATTTATACATATATAAGTAATGATGGCAGTTGAGAATAGTTGTTAAAATCGTGATTTTATTTTTTATTTAAATGTATAAAATCAGTAAAATCGCAAACTTATAGAATTATATATAAAAGTTCATAACTTTATTAAAATTTGTATATAAATAATTTTATATTTATTTTAATTAATAAAAATATTATAAAATTATAAATTTACAGAATTATATTTATGACTTGTAATTTTAACAATTAGGATGGGGTGATTTGGATGAAATCAAATTTAGAGTCGGTGAGAGTTGCTTTGCAATTAAAGAGTTCAAGTTGCGGCTGGGAAAATGGATTTAGTAAAAGGAAATAATAATAATATTAAATTATACAGCACATCATCTTCAATTGCTTGCTAGCTTGTAAACCTCGTATTGGTAAAACTATTCCACGTGGGCTTCATGCAATTATGGCGAGGGAAATTCTTTTACATGGCGAATTGATATTTCATTACTGAAATATAGTCATCTTTATTTGATCTAATTTTACGTCACTATTTGAATATAATTTATCCTAATTTAACATAAGTAAAAATGTTGTAATATATTTCAAAAAATAGTATAACATTATATTATATATCTAATTTTAAATATTTACTTTTAAATAATTAAGATTAAATCTGATAAACTTTATGTTATAATTTATATTGGTTATATTTTAACTTATTTTTTAAGTCCGATTTTATATGACTATTCCTTCTAACTTTTGAAGGACCCATATTACCATTCAATTTTATTTAGAACAAATTTTTTATTGTTTTTAGATTCTAAGATAAGATCCTAAATATACTTTTCTTAATATATAACATACTTGTAATATTACCATTTATAAGTTACTTTACTTTATTATATCATAATAATTACTAACCTAAATAATACAGTATTACTAAGTAAGTAAAGTTTAGAAACTTAATATTATATTTATAATTGGGAAATTTTAAGGGACCTCATATATTAAGTGCTTCAAGTAATATTTGAATTAGTATAATTAGACTTTAAGGATTTTGATCTTATAATAATATTTTGAAAATTTCCCATATAAGAATCTATTATAGGCTATTGTTTGAATATATTAAGATATTTGAAAAATTTCATTATTAGGTGTTTGTTAAAGTAAGTAAGTTAATTTATATATATATATATATATACTTATTATCATAGTCTATAATACTATATCTTTCACAAGGAATACAACTATACGAAGGCTAACACATTAGGATTGTGGGACATAACATCTTTCCCCCTTTCAAATTGGTAAATCTAAATATTTGACCAAAATAATTGATTATATTTGTCACATATCTATGACTCAACTAGTATGGTTATAAACGTTTGCTTTGCCAATTTTTGAAATAGAATGATAAAAGTATTTTTGGAAATATTTTTCCGATTTTAAAAACATTTTCATACAACTTTTATGTAGGCTCGTAGAGCTTATCGATGTTATTTTTTATCGTTGAGATAAAGTTAAGTTAGTAAAGCATCTCCAATTGATTGATAGCGAAAGAACTCACATAGTTGAGTTGTGGGGCCTTGAATATGATTTGTTGATGCTAGATGACCTTAGTTAGGATCAATCTATTTTGATTGGTATTTCTTTCTCAATTAGGATAATAGTCGAATATCGTTTGAATGGATGGCACCCTTAGATAGCCTTATGTACATAAGGTGAGATGTCCCGTATGAGTAAGTATAGGGGACAATTAATGTATATAGATAGATTTCCATGGATGTATTGCTTGCATTAATTATGCATGCATTCATTTTGTGTGTAAATGGGCTTGCATGTATGTTAATAATATTTGATAACTTACTTAATTGTTAATGGTGATGAACGAATTCACTGAGTTGTAGTTTGTTCATTCCCCTATAACTTCTTTTGTAGGTAGCGTTAAGTTGGGATGAGAATCGAGCATGGAGTGTAAGTACTAAGATGTGTGTTATAAAGTTGAAATTAGACGGTACGATGCATAGTTAATTTAGTACCTTAAATGTAACAATCACTCTTTTATTTAAATTCTGTAACTTTGGTAAGTTGTACAAATTTTAGAATCTTATTACATCTTATTATTTGATAAGGCATATTTACTCTTTGTGGTTTTGATGGACTGTAGCTTTCTAGTTGTCCATAGTTATTTATATTTTATGATAAATTAATAAATGTGAAAACCATAGCCATAGAGATTAATTAGATAAAATCTTATAACCTCTTACTTGTAAGACGGTTTTCCATATCATGGGTGTATATGAAAATTTTATTTAATTATACTAAGCTTTCTTTTAGAGTCATGACAATTTGAAATTTCTATTTATAAAAATAAAAAAAGATTTATCCGTTGTCAATATTAAGCACTATACTTCAAAGCAACTCTCAACGAACATAAGAAAACCTTCTTTTTTTTTTTTCTTACTTTTAGTGATTTTTGTACTTTTGTTATATTATATAATTAAATATATTTAATATCATTGATTTGATTGGGTAGAAATATCATCATTTTGTTAAATCTATTTTAAACTAACTTAAATCATGGATTAACGAAAAAAATAATAATAAATTTGATGAAAGTCTTATTTTTAGGAGAGTTTGAAAACATTGATATTCCATAAAAAGAAAAACATTTGAGAATTCAAATAAAAAAAGTAAGTAAAGGTTAAGAACTAAAACAATATTTTATCCATCACAAAACTATTAAAACTGATATAAATTTTCCATGAAGATGAATCTATGAAGGATAAAATAATCCCAATTAACAATCTTTTAGCATTAAAGAAACAAGCATGAACTGGACCAGAAAGAATTCGGCATCTGGTGTCACGATGGTTGGTACATTTCAAAAGTCAAGTCCAAAGTGTTTAGAAGATATTTAACTATTTCGGGCCAAAAAAGAAAAAAAAGAAGAAGAAGAAGATATTTAACTAACTGATTTATTAATTAATGTTTTCAATTATTATTTGCGTTTTTTTCTAATTGAACAATCTCCCCCAGTTCATAAGTTCCTCCTACCTCAGCACTCTTATAGCTCAGCGACAATCATTTATCATCTTTCGTTTCTCTCTCCTTCTATTTCAGTTTTTTAGGTTTAAAACTTTCAATCATTTTGTGTTCTCAATTTTCTTGCTTTATAAATGGAAGATGAGATAGTTATTTAGGGAATTCCCATCATACTCCTTTATATTCCATATGTACAGTATTCTTTAATTGATTCTCGTTTTTCAATATCCACTTTCACATTAAGCACATAACGGAAAAAAAATATATATAGGATAAGAGTTTCGTCTTCCGTCCTTGACCCCACTAATCACAACCTACAGAGTATTCAGTATCATCTGATTGGAAGGCAATATTGATGGATACAAGGAAACATCATCCTGCTATCCATTACAATGAGACACCAGCCTCATATATGAAACAGAAATAAAATAGAAAGCTAGAAGCATTTCGCAAAAGTTATCTCGATTGGCAAATAAGAAGTCTCCTCTTATGCGACTCTATTATAATAGAAGGAGAATTCGACATAGTTTAATAACAAATTCAACGTAAATTTATTATTATTATTTTTTTTTTTTTTACATTAACAGAAAAGATTTAAAACTCAAGAGGAAATATCACCAGCAATACGGGATTTTCAAAGAAATTTTACACCGCTCATAAAATGCAAAGCACTAACAGTGACATAGTTTAGGTGGTATAAAAATACCAGTAGACTAAATGTTGCACGAGTGTCCTTCTAATGTTGAAGCGTAGACCTTTTCTATGTTCGTTTGAACTTCTTTATCTTAGTTTGGATCATCTGTGGCAGATTTATGACATACAAGACAAACATAAGTCTTAACACCAACCAAAGTAGTAGATACCTTAGACTACACATAATTATATAACAACTGGCAGCCTTTCATTGACAAACTTAAATGTCTAATAGCTCTTTCTATTAAAATATACAACCATGTTTTGTTTGATGATCCTTTCATCAGATTAAAAGAATAGAATAACATAATGTTTTTCATTGCATAATGATAATTACAAGAATCTACCGATCATCACCTATCAGAGAAAAAGATCCCCATCTTGTGGAAATGACCGACGTTCATGTGACAGTTTCCTCCATGACCAGCTCTTGTTAAGACATCCTTGATCCGCAAATTGATGCCAAGAAGTAATGCTATTAAATTCATCGGCTTACTTCTGGAGCTTCCTTCAAGTCTAGTAGAGCTTGAGGTCCATGGATGTCAAGCCCCACAAACCCTTCCAAATTTGTCAGATTTATCTCTGTTGTGGTCATGAAATGCTCTCAGCTGATGGAACCAATGGCTTGGAAGAAACACAGAGATCCCATACATTCCCATTTTATTTTCCATGGCTTATACTCTCACTTGGACAATCCCATTCATCATCATAACACAAATGTAGCTCCTGCCACAAAGTCTGTCTTGAGAAATAATATCCCTATCACCAAAGACCAGACCATAAATCAGTACCTTAAATTTGGATGTAGCAAAAATGCAAGTTCATTGCTCTTTGGTTTTCCGGTCTAAAGCAAACATTTTGATTTTAATGCTTCAAGTTCTCACAACCTAAATAATCTTGCAGCCCAACCAAGCAAACATAACATAAATCAGAAAACTTGTCGCATTGTCTTTTAATATCAGGTATACACCATGATGAGTAATAACAAAATGGTCTCGTTTACCGCAAAGAAAATGAAAGACATTCTGAGAATGAAATGAATTATCAAGTTGCAAAATTAAGATTAAGCCCTGACAAGATGCAGATTCAATACTTGCATTGCTAAAATCATGAAGTTTCACTTCTTCTGTATATTTACAGCTCAATCACCTACCTAAGAAGAAGATTCCCATCATGTTAATAATATAACAGTCTTCAGGGGTCCTAGCCTTTGCAAAACCATCCTTAATCTGCTAATCGACAAAATGAATGATGGTTATGAGACATGCATAGCCCTTAACCCATCAATAATTACTGACCCTCCCCTTACTATTCTACAAAGCCAAAGAGTAAACTAGATTCACACACTTTTTCTGAGAGGAAATCATAAGTAACATCCAATACTCTGATATATCTGGTTCAATAACCAAACAAGAAATCAATTATTCAGGTAAAGGGAAGAAGCTTGACTATAGACGCCAGAGTAACTTAGAAAACAATGATGGCTTGTGATAGTACATGCCATTATCTGGTTTAACATGGATACACACCCGAAAAATAACTAGCAACAATTTGGTAACAATTTGAACAATGACACATTACACACATATATCAGCTGTTAGACACTCTTAGCAAAGTCGATCCATAGGTCTAATGCTTCCACTTCTGACCAAGCCTACTCCAACCCAATCCAATGCAAAGATATTCAGATTTAATGCTTCAAAAATATGTGGATCCATATCATTCAAGCTACCCCAAGCAAAAGTAGTATAAATCATAAACTCATCTAATGATTTTATTTTACCATCTTAGAGTAAAAAACGGACGAGTTTACTAAAATCGTTTCTAGATAAGCAAAGAGTGGAGGGAACTAGTGTGCTTTAAGTGACCAAATCAATTTCTCAAAACCACGGAAGATACAGTTTGAGTAACATAAATAAATTAAAAAAAAAATAAGAAAAGCAAAAGAAACAATATAATATAGGTTAATCAATCATCTTTTATGATTAATCCATATCATATTATCCGCATCAGTGGCCAGCAAAATAAATTAATTATTACAGACACTAGTCCACTAACAATCTCTCCATTTTTAGGACTTACAGTTAATCATCGTGAATGGTTTAACATAAAAATTAAAGATGCTCTGTTTCTTATGTACATTATGTTTAATTTGTACTTGATTATATCTTGAAATGCAAGGAGACATTTAACTCAACAACCACTAAGAATCAAGCATCGTTTGAAGAATTTAAGGTCGTGAAGAAAGGAGATGCTAGAAGTTTCCAAGCAAAACCTCCATGAGGTTTTGTCTTTGGCTCATATTGTCTTAGTTGAATTCAATGTCGCTGACGGAGGGGAAGCTAAGATGCACTAATACCTGCAAAATTAGCAAGACCGGTGAACATAACATGTGCAGGTACATCACGTAATGAAGTCGGTGCCAACTTCCTTGGGAATTGTTACAGATCTCTTCCCACAAGACGCAGTTTTTCAGAGCAACATATTAGGCCTCTTACTAAATGCCAAGTGAATCATTGTTCTGTTGTCCATCAAGAAATGCATCTGCTCAAACAAATTTTACTCCTCTAAATAAGTAAATCGAAAACATAAATGCATAGCAAATCTGAAATGACATGAAACTTGATAGTTTGAAGCCCACAAAAAAAATCTCGACATTTTCAAGTGGACTAAGTTACCAACGTAAGAGCAAATCTTCTTGCCCTCGTTCATTTCTCATTGTATAAACAAAGATAATAAACAGATAGAATTAAAGGAAAATTTTCCATTAGGAGGGAGAAAACTCTGAAAATTCTAGAATCCAACCATAAGTCCACTAAATAAAAGCAAATGAAAATCCATAATGGGCAACGTAATCAACAAGAGTGAAGAGGTAATACCATTTAGATTTATATCATCATGTTTGTCGGGACTCATTTAGTGTTGTCTCTTTTCAAAACCTAACCACCAAGTGGTAGTCACAAGAGTTCCCTAGAACTCAACTTTAATTGTAGTTACATTCTATTATAATTTACCAACCAAACAAAATCATATGCAAATAAGTAGCTTAGGAAAAAAAATTTTCTAGAGTGAAAAATGTAGAAGTCATCATAAGAGTTTTTCATGAAGGCTCACCAACAAACAAACCTCAAGATGGCATGTCGGATATACACAAATGAAGAAAAAGCTGGAAAAGAAAAATCTTAAAAGCAACAATTTCATTTATATACCTACTATGAGAGGCCTTTAACACATTGTCTACATGAGTCCATAGCCTAAATAGACAATATAGCCAACATAAGCAAAAATAATAGACATTGGAAGATAAAATGAACTGCCAAGTTTTAAGTGACCACACCTTTATAAAGATTGCCAACTAGTAATATGGTAATAATCCATATCACAAATGAAGCTGTAATTAGTGATTTTCTTAGAATAAGTGCATGCCTAATAAATAATCGAAAATATTTTTCTTTAAGTACCATGCTATTAATTAACATTACACTAATCACCTTTGTATTGAATATCTTGAACGATCCAGGTCCACCATCCACAATAAACACCACCCGTAACTTGATTGTTGCATCTATCTGTACCTTACATGTGGTGCTCTAGAATCCCAATGTTCTAGTAAAAATGGCAGACTCCTACACTTTTCCCTTTCCACTTGTTTTCTTTCTTTTTGAGTAGCTTATTTATAAATCCAAACAATTTAGGTACTCTCCTCACGTGGGTTGGAATTACTTTGGCTTGCTTTCTTCTTTCTCCTCAAACAGGTAATAGTCACTTTTGCTTTCTTCTTTGCTCTTAAAGTGGGCCAGATCTGATATCAACATTCGGCAGATCAGGCAACATTCTGAGTGCAGTACATCCTCTTATGTCTAAAACCCTTAAGTTTGCCAATCGTGAAAGGTCCGGCAAATCCAGCAATGAATTACATTCGGAAACAATTAAGAATTCCAAGGACTTCAATTCTTGGAGCCCTGGAATCTCCACGAGTTTTGCATCCTTTATTTTTAAAGCTTTGAGATGTCTAAGCATTGAAAGATCTAGAAACTTGAATTTGGGATGGCATTCAGAAATTTCTAACGTTGTTAACGATTCTGCTCCTTCTAGACCATTGATTTCCATCAGCTTACAGCACTTAAAGAGACGTAATCTAGATAGGTTCTTCAAATGTGACAAATTTGGAAGGGTATGAAGAATTTGACATCCAATGACCTCAAGCTCTTCTATACTTGAGGGAAGCTCCAGTAATAGGTTGAAGTTTTCTGGTGCCATGTCAATCTCTTGTTTTGATATTGAAACACCAAATGAAAGCATTACAGGATCGAATCTCTTTGGAATCATTGTAGGATCAATACTCTTCTGAATATGGAGCTTCGAGTGATGAATCTTTAAGGACGTCAGTTGGTTCAGCTTTCCAAGGTCTATGGCTCTGTTCCTTCTCTCGAACAAATCTTTATAAACGAGACGTTGTAAATTGGACAGGATGGAGATATCTGGGAGTGTCTCCATTGAATCCCCATTGAATTCTAAAAATGTCAAACTACATGGTAGGTTTGGCAGAAACTCAAGCTCCTTACACTCCTCTAAATGCAATTCTCGTAATTTATTCAACGTTCCAATCGAAGTGGGTAAACATTTTATGGGGGTTTCACCCACAAGGAGCTCTTCCAAATTATATAAATCACCAATTGAATCGGGTAATCGTGTAACCTCTGTCCAACTTAAGTTGAGGCGGCTCAACGATTCCAGTTTTCCAATGGACTCGGGAATCTCTGTCAACGATAAACATTCCTCCAAATTCAACTCTTTTAATTTATGCAACTTCCCAATGGAAGTCGGTAAACGTTTTATGGGGGCCTCAAACAGAGAGAGCGTTACCAAATTATCTAAATCACCAATTGAATCAGGTAGATGTGTAAGATATGTGGAAGTTAAGTCAATCTCAGTCAGCAATTTTAGCTTTCCAATGGAAGTCGGTAAACATTTTATTGCGGTATCAGCCATACAGAGCTTTTCCAAATCATCTAAATCACCAATTGAATCAGGTAATTGTGTAACCCTCGTGCCGCTTAAGTTAAGATCCGTCAGCGATTGTAGCTTTCCGATGGACTCGGGAATCTCTGTCAACAATTCACAGCCATCTAAGTTGAGGCGTTTTAGCTTCACCAGTGACCCGATAGAATCTGGAATATGCGTGAGCTTACACCCTTGAGCATCAAGCGTCACGAGCTTCCTGAAGTATCCTTGAGAAAGAGGAATTTCTCTTATAACCGTGCCCCTTGTATAAAGCTCCGTCAATTCTTCCATTTCCCCGAATTCTATTGGTAGCACCTCAAGTTTAGAGCAACCTTTGAGAGATAGCACTTTGAGTGACTTGCTCAATTTGCCAATCGATGGATGAATTTTTCTCAACTGAAAACAAGATTGTAGTTCCAAAACCTCTAACTCCTCCATCGGCGAGAAATCTGGAGTCGTAGTTAACTCTTGGCAATAGAAGAGCTTCAAAGCTTTGAGATACTTTTACCACAAAATATTAAAAAGGAAGGTTAGATGGAAGTCGGTAAAATACACATATCTGTTCTTTCATATTATAACCATTATCAAAACAACAGCAGCAATAATAATGATAATAAAATAAAAAAATTATTACCTTGAGTTGATTCCAACCATTCCAATGCTCTGTGATGTTACTATACCAAAGTTCCAGAAACACCAGTTTCTTAGGATTAAAATTGATTCCCATAATATCAGAAGGACCCCGCCAACATAGCCATCTTAGATTTCGGAAAAGGTTTTTAAAATTTCCGATTAGATGTACATTTTTCATATCAAGGAATCTCAAATTTATCATGCCCTCAAATTGTTGGCTTTTGCACTCAGCCTGTTCACCTTCGGCAAAGGATAGAAAATTTGGCCAATCAAGAATAAGTGCTTGAACATTTGCTGTCCCCTGCCAAAGAAAATAAGGAAATAAGACAAAAACAAAATAGAGACTAGAGATAAAACATTCCAATTAAAATCAAAGTAATCCAACTTCTTCTCTCTACCTCTCGCCAGCCACATTTCCACTTAACTTTATAATGATTATGAGATAGCGAAGATACCTTGTTACATCTTTTCCTTTCTAAATTATTCTCTCAAATAAAAAAAAAAAAATGAAAATTTTGTAAAAAGCAATGTTTTTTTATACGATATATTTATATTACATTTTCTTATGATTTCATTATTCGTTTAATGTGTTTATAATGTATAGCTTTTCTAATTCCACCAGAACACCTAGTTTAGTATATTGAAAATTAATACTAAATAATTAAATTTTGTATAAAGATGAAAATACTACCTTTCTTGTACTCCATCCTTTGAGGAAATTGTTCAACCATAAAAAAGAAAAAATAACAATATTAATGTTAAATATTTTATTTCTGCATTTAACGTTCTCATCATATTTGTACGTGCATTACTGGCACGATTTCAACAAGTAGGGTTATTAACCTTTCTAACAATATATATATATATATATATAGCATAAGTTTAAGAATATAAATCTTTTTCCCTCTTCAAAAGGTACTTTACGTTGGGAATAGTAAACCAAAAATCATGGCAAAATTAATTGCCAGCTTTCTTCTTTTGTGCGTAAATGTTTACAAAGGCAAATGATAATGTTGTTGGGGAGTTTTGAGAAAATGTAAATAAAGAAATTAAGGGGAAAGGAACTAAAGGGCAAGACAGGCTAGCATTGCGGAAAAATAGAGTCAGAACTTTTTTTTTTTTTTTCAATTAAATAGAGTTGGACCTGAAAGCAACAAAACTTTAAAAAAGAGAGTCAAGTGAAAGTATTTTGCAAGTAAAGAATTTCTCTTTTTCTTTTTTTCCTTTTTTTTTTTCTTTTTTAACTTTGAGTATTAATGAGTATTAAGGGCATGGAATATGCTCCTGAAAATTTTACATTATCTATTATGTTAAAGAGCTTTAGTATTTTATGTCTTTAAATGTTTTATTTTTATCATACTTTTACGAAATTAACCTCTATATTTAGTTAATTTAGCATAAAAATCTCATCTTCGTTTAAGTTAAAAAGCTTCAAATCATTTAAACTTCAATAAAAATCAGTAAACTCTTCCACTTTTTCTCTCCCACACTATTTCTCTCTTTCTCTGTGACCTCCTTCAAAAATTAAAAAAAAAAAAAATGTTTATAAGAATAACAAGATTTTACATGATTTCATATTTTTAGTATTTTAAACTACTTTTATATGTAACTTTTTCTTTAATCTTTTTTATTTTCCCTATATTGTTAATTCTTCTTTTTGCATGTAAATTAAAAATGTAATTGTTTCAAATTTAATATTTCATGATTTTGATATTTTGAATTTTAGTGCATACATGGCAAGTGCACGTTGGCTAGTTACAACACATGAATTATAAGAATAATATTTCCTCTAAAAGAGAGGAAATTATTACAAGAGATATTGATAGATAGTTGTTTTACATTTCAAATTTTGAAAAATTACTAAAATTTTTAATTAGGACAGAGGAAAAAACATTGGAATTAAATCTTCAATTATAAATTATTTTATATTTTTTAGATAATCATATTACCATTATGGGCACACCATGTACTAAGAAAACGGAGAAATTTCTATTTTGCATGTTCAAAAAGCTCAATACTTCATATTAATCCAATGTTCAGGGAATACTGCATTTGAATACCAAGGGCTCTTTCCCTTGTGAATGGTGTAATTAATTTTTAGATATGATATCTCCGTGTACTTATTGCCCATTTACTTGTCCCTTTAGGGCAATAAAAGAAACAAATCCATATCAATATCTAAAATACACTAAAAATTAATCAAACTCTAAGGCCAACAAATAGTTTACCATATAAAACCAAGGGTAAAAGGGTCACTTGAAATCCAAAACCTGCTTACCCGATAAACCCTTCTTCCATTTTCTTGCTCTTGCTTTAGTTTTATCGTGATCTAAGCCGAAGCTTGCGAAGAATACCTCTCCCATTTTGAGATTAGTAACACGTGAACCTTTCGTCTTTTTTGATTAATATTTGTTTTAGTTTGCTGAATCTTGGCTTTGATAAAACCTAATTTAACTAAAAATTGCAAGTGATATTAACATTAACTTCCCAACGAGATGGACTAGATTTGAACCATTTTCTAAGTAATAGGTTGTAACATAGTTGTCCAACCAAAAAATAAAAAAATTGAAGTTAGATTGTTGTTTAATTAAGTGGATCAAGTTAGTAAACAAGATAAATAATGACTAACTTAGGATTAGCATAAATATAGTGATAATTGAGTTAAAAATCATAGTAAGAATGGGATTGAAAGACTTATTTTATGTTTCATAAATCCAAATGGAATCTTTATGAGTGCAATCAATCAAACTCAGTGTTAAAACAGAGTATATTGGGTAAGAAAGATTTAGGAAGGATTTAACATAAAGATTTTCTTTTCGAGTCCCATAGGATCTAAATTGTTTAATTTACTCATTTTCTTTTCAAAATTGGTAGTCGTCCATCATTGCTGTGCTATCCGTAATGCTCCAAAGACATACACAAAACAAATGGCGTTTCAAGTTCTTTGAAAAAGTTTAATGACACAATTGAGATATTAGGACTTGATTGTGAGAAATACACGAGGATTTCATAGATTTGGACCAAATTTTCATGCAGTTATGAGTTATAATAGATAATGAAACTACAGAAAGATAGTAGTAGTTCTATATATATTGAAGCATGTATCGTCTCTGCTACAACATAAAAAGGTTCTTTCTTCATATCTTGTAAGTTAACAAAAACAAATGGATAACTCGTACCTGCCTTTCTTCCAGTACTTCCATTGCTTCCTCTCTTGAGCATATTCTACTGCATTTCCCAACATTTTCGCGACCTTCTCTACGGACTATTTCCCTTCCTAAATCTCTTAACTGATCATGCATTACTAGGTGATTTTTAGCTTCGATTTTTATCAAGGATAAGGAATTGAGGCGTTGAATCCCCTTTTTTGGATAGAATCTACAACTGTCCCACATGTAAGATATCATGTCAAACGATTCATATTGAATTGGAAGACATGCTATGTCGAGAAATATCTGTTTCTCCTCATCCTCAAGAGCGTCATAACTTATTTTCAATGTATCTAGCACTGTATTATTAGGCCTCCTCCTTAATTCATTTAATGTGTCATTCCAAAAGTCTCTGTCTTTGCCATAGAGCAAGGAACCAATAACCTCACTCGCTAAAGGAAGCCCTTCAACCTTAAATACGATATATCTAGCTATGGTTTCCAAATCCTCCGGGCAACAGGCATCCATTCCAAAGGCATGCCTGCAGAATAATCTGTAAGATTGATCATCATTCAATTCGTGGAGTTCATAAGTTAGGTTCACCCCAGAAGCCACGGTGACCTCCCTATTTCTAGTAGTAATAACAACTACACTCATCGGCCCAAACCAATTACTTTTTGCTGCTAGTTTATTTAGTTGATCCTTATTCTCAACATCATCGAGCAAAAGTAGAACCCTCTTTCCCTTAAATCTCCTTTTAATGATAGTTATTCCCTCATCAACATGGGATATTTCTCCCAACGACTTATCACCTAGAATATTTGAGATAATTTTCCTCTGCAAATCCTCCATACCCTTAGCTTTCGATGCTTCCCGAATATTAGGCACGAAGCTACAACATTCAAAATCTTTAGAGAATGCATTATAGATGACTTTGGCTAGAGTCGTCTTACCTATGCCGCCCATTCCATAAATTCCAATGATTGTAGCATCATTGGATGCCCTTTGGTCTATCGATTTCTTAATCTCTTCCACATGTTCCTCAACCCCAACCAAGAAATCTGGAACAACTAGGACAGGTTTCGTCAATTCATTAAAAATTCTTCTCACAACTATCTTCACCAATTCTCCTTCATACCTATACAACATATTTCATTATAAACGTTCGATAGTAAAGAAATAAAAGAGAAATCAACATATAACGAAAAAAATGTAAAAGTTACCCGTCTGCAATTTTATCCGATTCCCATACTTTAATGTTTACAATTTCTATGAAAGCATTTTGTAGTTCCTCTACAAACTTTTCCTTAAGGCCATGCCTTCTCTTGCACTGCCGAAACTTCTCTCCAAAATCACCTTTCTGATCACGAACATCTGAAGGTTTAACTTTGTAGAAGATAGGTAAGACAAGTTGGCCTGACGTTTTCTTGCACTCAAGGATTTGAAGAAGTTCCTTGAGGCACCATATACTAGAAGCATAGTTGGGTGAAATTATTGGGATTGAAATTTTAGAAGCCTTGATTGCTTCAAATAGCTGATCAATCTTTTCACCAACGTGAAGCTCTTCGTTATCTCTAAACACTATGATTCCTTTATCAACCAATCCAAGGTATAAATGATCTGTGAAGCCATGGCGAGTGTCTTCCCCTCTAAAGCTCAAGAACACTTCATAATTTTGCCTTGGAGGAGGAGGAGGAGGAGTGAAGGATGAACTTGCTCTTGAGGTATGGTCTCCATCTCCACCAACTTGGTGACCGGAGCAGTTCAGAAAACAACTCGCTAGCAAACCCATGACATTTCTAAAAAGATTCAAGGAGATTTCCAAAAGATCCATAAGAGACGGCGAATGTGAGATGAGAAATTTTGTTTGGTTATGAAACTAGGAGCAGATGATTTTGCTGTGACTCCTTTTCTTCTATTTATGTCGATAAAGGTCCATTGCCCCCTTGGCTTTTATTATAAGGGGTGGGGCTTGTCTTTTCCTAGATCTGTTTTGATGAGGCGTCATAGTCATGTTGAATATTATGATGCAAAATTTACCGTAGTTAATTCCGTGCCTATTCAATTTTTTTCTTTTTCTTTTTCAAAATATCTTTGCAAATTGTAGCGAGTCTTGGTCTTTTTATGAGAATGTATCACTTCCTTTGTTTGTCAGCACGCCAGCAAGGCAATTATGACGGAGTAATTTTTTTTAGTCATGACTTTAGTGATCATGATTTGTTCCTTTCTTTTCTGAAAATCTAATTTCCTTAGCCTTGGCAGTTTGACGTTGAGAAGAGTAAACACGTTATAAAGGCCATATTCCATCGAGGAGTTGGTACGCAACCAAACAAAATAGGAAAAGCTTTTGCTTCGGGTTCGTTCGTTCAGTTGTTAGTCTACTTAAAAGCAATCCAAGTTTGAAAAAACTAAGAACATCAATAAATCTATACAACTTAAAACCATTAGGATCGCCGCAAGAAGGAATAGCATGCTGCGCTTCTTCTTAGGAAAGATGTCAATCCCAACTAAGAGAGTAACTTATTGACATTATGTTGAAAAACATGTCATGTCTATTTCAACTAAGAAACTATCGTACTAATCACCAACTCAAAAATGAAATTCGGATGTCATAAAAAGACATGATGGTAATCGGAGATCTACTACTGCTAGGGCCGCTTCTTAAGTGCTGCAAGCCTTTATATCATATGTAGCTGAACTTAACCTGCTAAGTTAGTTGGTCTGTTGTAGATGTTAAAATTTTACATGTGAATTGAAGAACTCCGGTTCCTAAGTTAACTTCTACATTTAACATATTTGTTGTTTTCTGACAGGTTTTTAGGCCTCTGATTTGTTTTTTTGAGTTAATGAAGTTTCAAATTTAGTTTAAAAAAAAAAAAAAAAAAAGTACACATCCTAATGTCACTTTCAATTCTACACCTCATATCAACTCCTCCGTCCTCTAAATTGTCAATACCTTAAAACAATTCCGCGTGAAATTTTAAAACAATAGGCTCTTTGGAAACGGCTTTTGCAAATAGCAGTTGGTCTTGATCTTTGATGAGATTTTTTCTTTTTCATATTTTTTTTCCCTGTTGGCTCCAGTGATCTAGACAAAAATTTTCTCTTCTCAATATCTTATTTCGTTTTCCATCTCGGTAATGCGTTGGTTCTTCGTGTCTGTCTGGTATTGTCGCATACATCATGAGACGTGGTTTGCACTTGATCTTGCGGTCAATGTACCTCTCAATTTAGACACCATTGCGTTTGGTCTGATTGGCTGATGAAAGAGTACTAACGGATGCGCATCTCGATGCATATACAAAAATAAAACATATGTAATAGTATATTCAAAACTACTACAAAGTTTAATTATATAGAAGTTAAAAAGAATTAGAAACATAAATACTATTGGAAAAAAAAAAAAAAAAACTGAAAACATAAGGGAAAAAATAAAATTATCTATAAAACACTAAAAACGTGGGAATAATTAAAACTGCATCTCTATGAAATAGCTAGAATAACAATGATAATTTTATTTATTTGCTTCCATCTCGAAACTTGTCATAACTCGCAAAAATATTAAAAATGGTAAGAACTGATTGGTTTTATAAAAAATATATAAGTTCTTTGCATAATTGGGCATCATCTATTAAGAAAATCAAAAAGCTCCTTGTACATCAATCTACCAATTTAAGTTAATCCTTCTTAAAGAAGGATAATATTGATGCAGTGGTGCTTAGATTAGTTTCAATAAAATCATGTTGCAAAAATTACACATATTAAATAGATTAATTAAATAAAATGTAAGAAAGAATTTTTTTTTTTTAAGGGTATATGAAAAAGATCTATTTTAATTCAGCCATAAGTTTATAAACAATCCAATAGTAAAAACACTAAATATGAAGTAAGGAAATGTACTATTAAGTCTTTAATCCACTTAATTGGTTATTTCCTATCATAAAATGGAAAACACATTATTTGATACAAATGTCAAAGAAAGGTAACAATAAAGATATAAAATATTTCAACCAAGCTCAATTTATCACTATTAAAATAGTTGTAATTTAGTAATATCTCCGATACAACAACGTTAATTACAAGACAAAACAAAATATACAAAAATTGAACCATACTCCAGTATCATTTTATCCTAAGGTCAATCGAAAATGGTTTCAAACCGCGAACGATGATTCGGAACAGAGAATCAGAAAAATCTAACAATAACAAAGCCTGAAAGACGACCAAATTCATATATATATATAGAGAGGGAATATTGATATTGGATAATATCGAGTTGAATCACGTAATAAAGCTATCACTAATCACCCGAACGTCTTTTGCAAATTGCAGTTTATTTTAGTCTTTGATGAAATATTATTTTTCTCTTCTTTTGTGATGTGGATCAAGAAAGATAGGATATGATATTATTAATATGTTTTTTTTAGGATCTAATTAGATAGATATCTTTTATTCAAGATATGAAATCTTTTATTTTTTAAATTTATTAAGATTTAGTTTATTAAATTATTAGGTAATATTGTACCTATAAATATACAAAGCTTATAATCAATTAGAGAAGAGTGATTAAATATCAAATAAAATTATTTTTTTGAATTGGTGTGATATTTTTTCTTTTTATCGATAGTGTGAGATCATCAAAATCTCATTGTGTGGTGTGAGACAATTATTTTAATCTAGTAGTGTGAGCCTATTAAATATATCTTTTTAGATTTTATTTTATTTCATAATAAATTTTGTTTAGATTAATTTTTTTTATTAATTTCCGTACTTTCCCTAATTTTTCTTTCTTTTAAAATTTTTACTTCCACTATCCTACATCAAATTTGGTATTAAAGCCGAATAATGTGTTTCTTCTTAGAGCCTATTATCTTATTATTTTTATAACTAGACTTTAATATTCTTTCCTCGCACTTAGAAAAAAATTTTTACTTTCATTACACACAAAAATATCAATAACATATAATTCACTTTCAATAATTTTTTTGAGCAATTTATATAAAAAAGTGATAAAGTTATGACTATGTTAAGTACAATAAGTCATCAGCTCGAACACATTGATCATCGTTTTGATACCTTAGGAATTCTTAAATTGCCTATTAAGTAAGACAGACATGTCATAATCTAAGTCTCACATATTATTCAAGAAAATAGCACAGTGAACAATTCTTTCGAAACTAAATCATATCATGAAAGCATCTAAGATAGTGCATTTAAGGAAATATAGGAAGTTTGCGAGTATGTTAGTGAGGTTGTGTTAGTTCTACCTACAATTGAGTCAATCGTTTTTCAAAACGATAATAATTTCGTAGAGATTGAAAAGAAAATCATGTGAGTCATTTGATCTTATTCCTGAGAAAGTTAATGAGACTATACTAAATGCTTCTATATCATAATCTTTAGGTCATGTCAAATTAGTTCCTATTTAAACTCATATGTTTACAGAAATTGACAAGAAAATTAATCTAAATAATGAATTATGTAAGTTTACTGAAGAAGTTCATTGTACGAAATTAAAATATTCAAAGAAAGACATAATGGTTGGCATTGTCAAAGATTGGAACAACATAAGAGCAAGCAAACATTATACCTACAGCTATTTATTAAAATCGAAAATTTTTGTGCCAAGAAAAGATGATCAAAAGTATGGAGAATTGTTTGATCAAGAATTCAAGATTAGTTTTCACAAATTATTATTTGATCCAGGTGGGCTCAGACGAAATCTTACAGATTCGAGGACGAATCTTTTTAAGAGAGGGGGAATGATGTAGATCAAGAAAAATTAGATATGATATTATTAATATGTTTTTTTTTTTTTTTAGGATTTGATTAGGTAGATATCTTTTATTCAAAATATGAAATTTTTTTATTTTCTAGATTTATTAGGATTTAGTTTATTAAATTATTAGATAATATTATGCCTATAAATAGGTAAAACTTGTAATCAATTAGAAAAGAATGATTAGATATTAAATAAAATTATTTTTTTAATTAGTGTGATGCCTTTTCTTCTCATTGATTATATGAGACTATCAAAATCTCATTATGTGATGTGGGGCTATTATCTTAATCTAGTGGTGTAAGGTTATTAGATTTATATTTCTAGGTTTTATTTTCTTTCATAGTAAATTTTGTTTAGATTAATTTTTTTCTCATTGATTTCTGTGTTTTTCCTAATTTTTCTTTCTTTTATAATTTTTGCTTCCGTTATCCTACATCAATTTCTTTTCTTCTTCTTCTTATTTTTTATTTTTTAAAATTATTTCCTTGTAACTTTAGTGATCATGACTTGACTTTGCTCATGGAAAACCAATTATGCAATTACGCATTCGCGTATATCAATTTATCATAATACATTTGTTAGATCAAAAATGAAATTTAAATAGCATAGTGATAAATTTGCTAATATGCAAAAACTAGCATTAGAAAGATAACATGTAATCAAGGAAATGTAATGGAATTTTGGATGTAGAATTCTAAACACAAAAATGTATTAAGCAACATTTTTCATATATTTCTTCTTTTTCTTAAGGATTTATATATATACTAGTATAAAGGGATATCCTCCTAGTCTTTAACAAATTATAATAGTTAGCACATGGAATTTGCTAACTAAGCAAAAGTGGTTACAAATTGTTTTTTTATTGTATATGCTGGTGCAATGGACTTGAAGGGCCTAATAAGCATGGCCTTAAGGTACTTGGGTCGGACAACCCTTAGCATAATTTGGATCAATTCTCCTTAGAATTATCGTGTAGGTGCTACATGTGTGGACTGCATCTCTTCCTATTTGTCTTGTCTTTCACCATATGTCCCTTAGTTAGATTTGTGTTTTTATCCCCTGCCTCTATAATCCCTAACTTCATCTCATTCCCTATCTCACTCCCTTTACCTTGCAAAACCATTGACCACAAGGGTGAGTATAGGAAACATGTTGTTAGTTCTTCCAAATATTCCTAAGTAGCCTTTGCCAGTGTCTTACCCTTCTAATGGATAAGAATAATGGTAGCTCCTTGATTCTTGTGCTTGGTCAAATAACGCTCTAGAATAGTGAGGGGTTCCAAATCAACAACAGATTTGGGATAGTAGAGAGGTATAGTAGATATAGAAGGGGAACCATAATACATCTTGAGCTACAACACATGAAAAGTTGGGTATACAGTAGACCTAATTGGTAAGTCAAGTTTATATGCAACTGTCCTAAATTTTTCAATAATCTTGCAAGGCCCATAATAACGTAGTTGCAATTTTTGTGTAGGTGCTTGTCGAAAGCCATGTTATTTATATGGTTGGGGTTTCAGGAGCACAAAATCCCCTATGTTGAAGTGGCGATCAATACAGTGCTTGTCAGCTTGTTGTTTCATCTGGTTGGAAGCACGCTGTAAGTGAAAGCATAACATCTTGATTTTATCTTCTCTGTCTATCAATTCTTGATTTACACTAGCATTCCTTGAGTCCATTGGTATATAGGGTAAATAAAGGGGAGGAGGGTAACCATATAAGGTCTCAAACGGAGTTGACTGTATACTTGTGTGAAAATTGGTGTTATACCACCATTCTGCAAGGGGTAAATACTTCATCCATGTCTTAGGTTCCTCATTTTAGATAAGTCTTTAGATACTTGTTAACAATTTCCATCTGACCATCCATTTATGGGGGATAAGAGAAGGATAGTTTGAGTTCCACAACCTATAGTTTAAAGAACTCAAACCAAAAGGAACTAACAAAGACTGGATCCCTATTAGAAATGATGCTCTCTAGTAAACTATGTAGCTTATAGATTTGATTTAAGAAAGCTTGTGCTACATGAGCAGCTGTATAAGGGTGTGACAATCTAACAAAGTGGGCATATTTGCTGAAACGATCAACAATTACCATAATGACTTCCTTCCCCTGCAACTTAGGAAGTCCGGTTAAAAAATCCATACTAATGTTAGTCCAAAAACCATTAAGAAGAGGTGGAGGTTGTAAAAGCCCCGAAGTTGCGATAGTCTTAAGCTTGCACCTCTGGCATCTATCACAAGAATGAACATAGTTGTGCACCTCTTTCTCCATCTTGAGCCAATGGTACACAGAGCTCAACTTTTTGTAAGTAACCTAAGCCTTAAAGTGACTACCCAGAATGCCATCATGATATAAATTCAGTAATTTCAACCGTAAATCAGGATTTAACCTTATCACCACCTTACCCTTCCGTCGGAGCACATCATTTATTAAGGCAAAATTTTTGTGTTCCTTATTGACTTGCAATCGTCTTAGAATTTTCGAGTAGTGTGAGGATAGGGACCAGCTAGAACATAACTCTTAAAAAAACTTTGGTGTAGTGAGGACAGTCATGGATGAGCATAGGGAGGTAGCATGAGATCTAGAGAGAGCATTAGCATCATGGTTAGATCAACCACTCTTATAACTAATAGCATAATTGAGACCTAGCAATTTATTGAGCCATTTATGCTAGTTAGGTGTAGCCAATCACTGTTATAGGAGGAATTTGAGGCTGTGATGGTTTGTTTTAATAATAAGGTGTTGGCCTATTAAGTAGCGCCTCCATTTCTCCATAGCATGCACAATAGCTAGCAATTCTTTTTCATAAACAGAAAACTCGAGCTGGTGTGGTGATAAACACCTACTAGAATAGGCAATAGGATGGCCATCTTGCATTAAGATGTCCCCTATAGCTTCATTACTAGCCTTAGTCTCTATAATAAAGGTTTTGGAGTAATCCGATAACTGCAAAATAGGCGACATCACAAGGGCGTCCTTTAGCTTAGCAAAGGCTAAGTTAGCAACCTCATTCCAATGAAACTACCCCTTCTTGAGTAGTAATGTTAATGGTTTGTTGATCGCACCAAACCTATGTATGAATTTTCAATAGTAACCCGCAAGGCTTAAGAACCCCATTAGTTGTTTTAGGGTCTTGGGTGTTAGCCAGTGGGTGATGGCTTTACTCTTTTGCAAATCGGTGGACACACCTTCCCGTATTATCACATGGCCTAAATACTCTACTTGTCTTACCCAAAAAACACATTTTCCCTTCTTTACATACAACTACTCCTTCCTTAATATGGTAAAGACAATGCACAAATGGGTTAAATGCTCTTCAATTGATGGGCTGTAAATGAGAATGTTGTCGAAGAAAACTAGGACAAACTTCTGTAAATGTAAGCGGAAGATACTATTCATGAGGCCTTGAAAGGTCGAGGGGGTGTTGGTCAAGCTAGAAGGCATGACTAAGAACTTGTAGCGGTCTTCATGTGTCTTGAAAGCCATCTTGTAAACATCCCTTGGGTTCATCCTAATTTGATGATACCCAGACCTCAAATCCAGCTTGCTAAAATAACTAGTACCATGTAATTCATCAAATCAATCGTCAATGATGGGTATCGAGGAGCGATCCTTAATAGTTTGCTTGTTAAGATCTCGATAATCTACACACATACGCCATGTATTGTCTTTCTTTTTAACTAAAACCACCGGGGAAGCATATAGACTATGGCTATGTTGGATAATACCATTTAACAACATTTCCTTAATCATGACCTCTAAAGTTGACTTTTGAACAGCAGAGTGCCTATAAGGACATATGTTAACAAGTGTGGAATGTTCTTGTAAGTATATCTTATGATCAAATGCCCTAGTTGGCAGTAACCCACATGGCTCTTCAAAAAGGTCATAGTACTCATCTAGCAACTCAATGATTAAAGGGTGTAATTGCTGTTCAACTCTGGTAGTCGTACTAGGATCCACTTCTTGAACTAACCAGCATTGCACATTAAGGAATTCATCTTGCTTTGCTAATAATTTTGAGATTTGTTCACTAAAAATGCAACTTACAGTTTCCTCTTGTCCTTGCAAGCAACACTCTTGGTCACCCTATCTAAACTTCATGATTTGATGCTCAAAGTTCCTGTTGATAGTACCAAGAGAAACAAGCCATGGAATACCCAGAATGAGGTCAAATCCAATTAGGGGTAAGAAGAATACTTCAATCAAGAATTTGTAGCCCTATACCTTCCAACAGAAGCTTGTTAATTTTGTGATACAAGATAGGTGAGTACCATGAGCTAATGTTACTTTGATAGGTGGAGTTATAGGAATAACAGTGCAGTTAAGTGCCTTGTCCAATCCTTTGTCCAAGAAATTAAGTGAACTCCCTGAATCTACTAATATGTTTAATTGTTTCTTCTTGTAATACCCTACAAATTTCATATACTTCCCTTTCCCAATATTCTTGTTTGACAGTGCACACAAAGTCAACTTTGAAAGCTTCTCCCCTAAAACTTCCTCCTTATTTCCCTCTTCCACCTTATTACTATCTTCATAGTCAGGTTCCACCACAATCATGTTCAAACACCGGTTCTTGCACTTATGACTTGGACCAAATGGTTCATCGCATCAAAAGCATTACTTCCTTCGTCGCTTTTCCTTAATCTCTTCTAAGGTCATTCATTTAGTGAATTTCTAAGTTAGGGGGTTACTAGTATTGGGTTTTGGGTTTTGGGTTATGGGTGGTGTTAGGCATGGAATAGCTGGAGGCTTGGCAGATAGGAGGGGCAGGGTTTGGCAAAAAAGGTCGGAGGTTGAAGTTAGGTTTGTTGGGTGTGGAATAAGTAATAAAGGGTGTGGTAATGTGGGAAGGTTTGGAAGATTTCAGGTTTTCTCTAGTAGATTGTATGTTGGCTTCTTGTAGCTTGGAGATGGTATAAACTTGTTGTAAGGTTTTTGATTAGAGCATACAAATGAGATATTTGTAGTTAGGTCGAAGTCTAGTAAGGAAATAGCTAATGAGATGGGATTTGGGTAGTTACAGTTGTGAGGCTAATTGTTCAAACTCGGTTATGTATTCTTGTAAGGTGCCACTTTGGTACAACTCCTTAAGGTTAGACATCGAGTCTTCATAGGCCTTGTCATTAAACCTAAAATATAAACCCTTCACCAATTCCTCCCATGTGAACATGTCCTCACCCTTTGCATTTTCGGCAAACTGATGGAACCATTGTAAGGGTTTCTCTTCAAAGAGAATAGTGGCTAGTTTAACCTTGTAATTAGGTGGGGCATTATCTAATAGGAAAAATTGCTCTGCCCTATAAACCCACGACCTCAACTCACTACCATAAAAAAAATGGGAAACTCTAACTTAGAAGATCTAGTAGGCAAATGATATGCCATATTAGTGGTAGCAGTATGTGAATTGTGAACTAGGTGTGTGAGAGGGTGACCATCCATAGGGAGCTTATCGAGTGTTTTGTCCTCTTCTTGCTTTGTAGGTAAAACAATAGCAATATGCTTCTCTAAAACAAGCTGCTTCAATTCATCAATGGCCTGTTGTTGTCTACTAAGGGTTTTGGTGAAGACCTTAACCCAGCTTTCCTACTACCCAGCTTATTCCCTAATCACTGCACGTACAGCCTCTTCTAGCCACTTATGATCTTTGTCTGTCATGTTACCCTCAATGACGCTCTGATACCAAGTGTAATCAAGGAAATGTAATGGAATTTTAGATGCAGAATTCTAAACACAAAAATGTATTAAGCAATGTTTTTCATATATTTCTTCTTTTTCTTTAAGATATCCCTTTATACTAGTGTATATATATATATATTAGAAGCAAACAATTATGCTTCTAGAATGAGAAAGTATTTAAAGAAAACATTATGCTCCTGAGAGAAGAAAGTATTTGATTATTGAGAGAAAATTGATTGTTGAAAGCAAGATTGGAAGTAGGAAAAGGTATTGTGTGCTAAGAGGAAGAGAAAGAAGAAAAGATGAAAGAGAGAAGAAGAGGAGAAGAGATGAGAGTAGAGAAGAATTGAAGATCAACTTAACAATGAAAATTTGAAAATAAAAGTTTCTCAATTGGAATCAGAAATAAAAAATTCAATTTGCTCTACACTCCCAAATGCATTCTGGAATTGTAAATCGCATATTGTAGATTTAGCATAAGAGAATGATTTCGATAAAAAAAATATTCTAACAAAAGTCAGATCATATCAAATGAATAATGAAGTCTTAAACTATTGTAAAAATGAAATAAAAGATTTACTTAATAAAAAATTAATTAGAAAAAGTAAATCTTCATGGAGCTGTTCTACTTTTTATGTTAATAAAAATATAGAAATAGAAAGAGACATCCCAAGATTAGTAATAAACTATATACCTCTTAATTCTGCTCTTAAATAAATCAGATATCCAATACTTAATAAAAGAGATTTACTAAATAGGTTGAATAATGCCAAAATATTTTCAAAATTCGATATGAAATCTAGATTTTGGCAGATCTAGATTAAGGAAAATGATAAGTACAAAATTGCCTTTACAATTCCTTTTGGTCAATTTGGATGGAATGTAATGCCATTTGAATTGAAAAATGCTCCTTCTGAATTTTAAAGAAAAATGAATGAAATTTTTAATGATTTTGCCAGTTTAATAATAATCTATATAGATGATGTTTTAATATTTTCATCTAATATAGATCAACATTTTAAACTTATAAAAATCTTTATTAATATAGTAAAAAACAATGGCTTAGTTGTTTCACCTTCTAAGATTAGTCTTTTTCAGACTAAGATTAGATTCTTAGGATTTAATATCCATAATAGACCAATAATCCCCATCCAAAGGTCCATAGAATTCACAGAAAAGTTTCCTAATGAAATTAAAGATAAAAATCAACTTTAACGATTTTTAGGAAGCTTAAATTATGTTGCAGATTTTTTCCCAAATCTTAATATAATGTGTAAACCATTATACCAAAGATTACAGAAAAACCCACCTCAATGGTCAAATGAATATACTAATATAGTCAAATTAATCAAATAAAAAATTAAAGAAATTTCTTGTTTACATATTGCAAATCCTTTTTTACCAAAAGTGGTAGAAACTGATACTTCTGATATAGGATTCGATGGAATTTTAAAACAGAAACAAGATAATAAAGAATATGTTATTCAATTTGTATAAAAAAATTGGAATGATTGTCAACGCAATCATTTCATAATTAAAAAAGAAATTTTAGCAATTATCTTAATAGTTTCCAAATTCTAAGGAATTTGTTAAATAAAAAATTTCTTTTATGAATTGATTACAAAGCTGTTCAAAATGTTTTATTAAAAGACGTTCAAAACATTGCATCTAAATAAACTTTTACCAGATGGCAATTAATTCTTTCTGTGTTTGATTTTGAAATAGAGCATATTAATGGATCCTCCAATTCTCTTCTTGATTTTCTTACTCGTGAATTCTTGCAAGGAGATGCCTCCCAAGACAGAGAAAGATAAAGGAAAAGATGAAATTCCTTTAACCTTAAATAAATGATTGACCAATATCAAATCATGGTTATATGTATGTAAATCATTTAACACCTCTTTAACAATCAAAGAGGAATCCTCTTTTAGGACCTTGAAACAAATATCTTCAAACAATCAATTCATCTCCAATATTCAATCCAATGATGTTCTTTTAAAATTAGTAGATATGGAACCTACCTCTGGATTGCTTAAAGCAATTTCAATGGTTCTATAATCAAAAAATGAAATTCCAATGTTGCTTGAGGTCCTTCAGTAAATAGAAATTCAGAGAAAAAATCATAATATACAAATAACAGAAGTAGCAACTTCTGCATCTTCTACCATAATACTTGCAAATCAAAGATCAAAATTTTCCATAAAACCTGTTTTTAGATATGTTTTCTCAATAGAAGAAAACTTATCAGAAAAGGAACCCTTTGAATTTGCAAGGAAAATTTTTATAAAATATTTTATTTATGTACCATATGATATTTACAAGCCAATCTAGTTTTATGAAAAGGTCTTGATTGAAACTAGATTAATAAGATTTAAAAATTTTGAAAAAGAAGGGATGATTAGCTATTCTACAACTAGAATTTTGAGAATAATTAGTCTAAAAGAATGGTAAACTCATCCAACAATCTTAATAAAACTCAATATACAACCTTTTTTAGCATAGCTAAGTCATCGAGCTACTTATAATTATTATGATTATAAGTAAGCTTGGTGGAATGTTTTCTATCAAATGAATCCAAAAGATCACATACTTAGCTAATATTTTTTGATAATTATTCTTCTACAAACCTTCCCAACTGGTTTACACATTGGTGGGAACAATTTGGTGCAGTTCCTAAAATCATTCATGAAAATGCTAAAGAAGGATTCAACACTTTCATGAAAGAGTATAAACCAACATCTCATGAGAAAATTTTTCAAAAGGAGATGTTATACTTTATATATATTGGAGTATCTTGGGTCATGGCATGGTGGTTCAATTACAAACAACCCGATCAGATATTAAATACAACCAATTTAGTCAGAATGTACAAAGTCAAATGGTAGGATAATTTCAAAATCTGGAATAGACTCGAAAAGCATTCAATTTTAAATTGGATTAAAACTAATTCCTCAATACCTCTATCTAAGGTCTAAACCCCACAATATCATAATAGGGGATTTTTAATTTCTTCCTTGGCAAGTGCAAGTTCTCCAGATCAAATGAAGCAGATTCTAGAAATGGCATTAGCAAATATCAATGAATAAACTCAGGAATCAAGTTCAGAATCGGACTCAACATCTCATCACAGTGGAAATACAAATGAAGACGGCTATTATGGGATCGATTTAGGAGATCCATAAATATTGTAAAATAATATCCTTCAATGTAATTTTGTACTGTAAAGATAAAAATACGACATTTAGACACATGTACCACAGTACAGAATATTGTCAGCATCTACTATCTGACATACTACTATTATACAGTGGAATGCCTCAATAATTGATCATTTCTACAGTACCCTATCGGCTACAATATTACTGTTCATAACAGTAATAGGTCGGAATTCTCCATTATAAAAGCAAACCTCATTCATCATTTGAGGTAGGTCGGAAAACACACACACTAAACCTCTTCTTCTCTCTCATTTTCTCTACTCTCATCTCTTTTCCTCTTCTTCTCTCTTTCATCTTTTCTTCTTTCTCTTCCTCTTGGCACACAATACCTTTTCCTACTTCTGATCTTGCTTCTAATAATCAATTTCAATAATAATCAAATACTTTCTTCTCTTAGAAGCATATTGTTTGCTTCAAATACTTTCTCATTCTAGAAGCATAATTATTTGCTTCTCTATGTTCTTGAGGTAGAATCATTACCTCTTAATATTTCTAAATATCTTCAATATTTCTTTCCAGTATATGTTCTTGTATTTTGTACAAATTAGTTTCAATTAGTAAAATTTCAGTTTAATTATTTCTTCTTTTACATTACATCTCGTGTGGGGAATCTCCAATCAATTTGGGTGTAATTCTACAAGATTTTATTTGTTTATTTAATTATTAGTTGAACAAAACCCCATAATTGGCCGGTATTACCGCCTTTGGAGGTTTCATATTTGTATAAAACCCCACTAATCTTGGCACTGCCGCCTATAGTGGTTCTATTTATGCATTGCTTACATATTTATGTCACAATCTGTTATTGATATTCATACTTATAATTTGGATAGTGCAATAGAATTTCTTGAGTGGTATTATACTTTAATTATAGATAGTAACTGGTATTAATATTTATGTCTGTAGAATCCTTTCAGTGAAAACGAATAGGATATAGAATTGTTTTATACTTATTTACAAGATTGTATAACTTTTCTTAAATGTTTTTATAGATTATATTGGTTACTTAGAAGAATAGATAATATACTGGATCATAATAATTAATAAAATATTCTAATATATCAAAAGATTCTTTAGTATATTGGTTGGAAATTGGGACCGATCAGAAAAACAGGCGAGGATTTCGAAGACCTCCTGAGTTCTCAGACATACAAGGCCATTTACTAAGAATAATAAATAATAATAAATGTTTGATGTCTCAAAAAACTAAAGATAATAACGGAGACGATCTAATTGAATATAATCAATTCTTAAAAAACATAGTAGAATTTTTATTTTATATAATTTGGGCATATTCTCTACTTAGAGAAATGTTTTATTTAGTAGATATATATTTTAGACAAAATTAATTTAATATAATCTCTGATAAAATCTCTCTTATTAAGCATATCTCTTCCTAGGTGCTATATATATATATATATATACACTAGTATAAAGGGATATCCTCCTAATCTCTAACAAATTATAACAGTTAGCACATGGAATTTGCTAACTAAGCAAAAGTGGTTACAAATTATTATTTTTTTATTGTATGTGCTAGTGCAATGGGCTAGATTGTGGACTAAAAGGGCCTAATAAGCATGGGCTTAAGGTTATTGGGCCAGATGGCCCTCAACATAATTTGGATCAATTCTCTTAAGAATTATCGCGTAGGTGCCGTATGTATAAACCACATCTCTTCTTGTTTGTCTTATCTTTCACCACATGTCCCTTAGTTGGATCCATGTTTTTATCCCTTGCCTCTATAATCCCTAACTTCATCTCCTTCGCCATCTCATAACATACCCCTACTTTCATCTTCATTGACAAATGCTGGTGGAGGACATACCTATGTTTTCTTTCGATTGACTACTCCTCCACTATATCTAGGTTCACCTCCACCATAAGCATAAAATATTATCATCTATTCAGTATAGTACTTACAAAAAGATGCAAAGCCAAAGTGTGGAATTCCTTAAATGACTTTTGGATAAATTTAGCTTTCATAGATTGCCATTCAAATAAGCTGTTAAGTTGTGTATTTATATTACTTTACTGCATGCTTATTGTATATTGCAACAATCTTTGCAATAGTTTTGTTCTAGCATATAGGTTACATGCTTATTTTTCTATTAGAAGTTAGTTATGATTCTATCACTTATATATATAATAGACTGACTTCATTCTGATATATTGAACACACTTTATCAATAAGACACTTTTCTTCCTTGGTCTTACTATTGCCGTTATTAGAGATTGTGAACATAGAGATTTTAGCCTTAATCTTTTGATATGGTATTAGAGTACCCTAGTAATTTTCCTTACGCTTTCTCTTTGTAATTTTAGTTAATCGAAGTTTATTATTCATTTCCTTTGAATTTTGATAGAGTTTTTCCTATTTTTGATAATGATATATCAAAATGTTTGGGATTCTTTCTATGTTTCATCTTCAGATAATCCACGCATAGTGTTAGGGAATATAATTTTCCATGGATCAATTAGAATGACTTTAGGGGCTAAATTGAAGTTAAGGCTTATAGATGGAGCTATTCCAAAACCAAAGGAGATTTCAAATGACTTTCAGGAAGGGATTCGATAGGAAGATATGGTTCGTTGCTAGAGCTTGAACACAATGACTAGTAATATTTCACAAACTTTCTCATATGCTCAATCTTTACCCTAATTTTGGTCTGAAATTAGTGAACAATATAGCTGAGTGAATGGATCTCTTATTTTTCAATTGCAACGTGAACTTGCTAATACAAGACAAAATAATAAAAATGTGACAATATATTACAATAAATCGAAGAAGCATGAGGAAGAATTACATCATTGAATCTATATCCTACTTGTTTGTGTGATTGTCTCAATTACTGTACGTGTGATTTGCAAGTTTGTTTAGTTGAATATGAGGCAAAAAGTAAATTAATGCAATTCTTGATGGGATTATCGAATGCGTATGAAGTTATATGCAATCAAATTCTTTCTATTGATCCTTGGTTGAGTGTTGATAGGGCTTTTATCTTATTCTTTAAGTAGAAAATCATTAAGTCACTAACTTGATGACAAATGAGGGAGATATGTTAGTTTTCCCTATCAAGAGTTCTCTTTCAAAGAACTTGAATAATAAGAAGGATGTACACAAAACTAAGCCACATTGTAAGAATTGTAATGTTAATGGGCATACCATAGAAACTTAATTTCAACTTGGTAGATATCATGACTAATATAAAGGGAAAAGAAGTAAAAGAAGTGTTTTAGGATCAATTAAATGAGAAATAGCAATGGCTTGTCATTGGGATAATAGTGTTTGCAATACTCCTTTTGATCATTGTGGTGAGAGTAATAAATTTGATGTAGTTGATGTTGTTAATTCATGTTTTCTTCAATTAGTTTGTTAGAAGGTATTCAACATGATGCGTAGGATGTAATCCAATTTGGCATATGTTAGGTTTTGTAGATAAAAAAATGTGGTAAAATTTGAAAAAAAAAAAAAAATCTACAAAACCTATCCTAGGATCCATGTATAACATGTAAAATAAAGCACAATATAATAGTTTATAAGAAAATACCTTTTCATTTAGCAAAAAAGTGATATGATCCATGCTAAGGACTAATAACATGATGGATTACTAACCTTTGGACCCTTCACTCACTCCGATTTCTGAGGCTTACAGTCTCTCGCTAGAAGGATTATCACTTGTCAACTTACTGAGGATGTGCACCAGTACGTGAAAGAACTTTGGGTGAATTCTCTGAAGTCCTAGCTTGGACACACTTTACTTCGCAAAGACTCTTGCCTAGTCACTAACTTGCCTAATGCTGAGTTAATGTGACTACGCGTTAAGCCCTACTCTTCCAATCTACAAACATGACAAGTATTGTAGTTGACTTACCAAGTGCCAAGGTTGAATCCCTTACATGTTGAGCTCTACTCATTCAATCCACCAAATAGTAGTAGCCTTTATTCATCTTGGCAATTATACGTGTCAGTCCCCAACAGTAGCTATACCTGTTCTGAACATCGATAGCACCTAAGATTCTCTTATATGAACCCATTGATAGGTTATCACTTGTCTATTACTTTTTTGACATTTGTACTATATTTCTTTTTGTCATTTTTTATGTTTACCCTTTTTCGTATATACTAGGAATCTCCTTATTCATTGTCTTTTATGTAATTTTTCTTATTTGTATTGTTACCCTAAAGGACTTACTATAAATAGTCCTTTTACTGTAGTAGTAAAGCATCTTACATCTTTTTTGATTTGAATATACTTGTTCTTGTGAGATACTCCTTTCCAAGTCTAGTTCATTTACACTCTTATTTAATCTTGCCGAATAACTTGAAATTAGTGGTGAGTAGAACTTAACATTAGCTTGTGAGTCATATCAAGCGAAGTGTTAAATTGGGTCATGTTTGTTATTGCATAATATCTGTCGAGTAGCTTTATGTAGGCTATTGTGTGTTGCTAACTATTCCATCCTTATTTTCTTCGATGTCTTGAAGGACCCATCTAGTTACTATTCCCTACGGTAAACCTTAATGATTACTGAGCTCTTAAGCATACATTATATAATCTTAGTATCAGAGCTTGAGGTTGTGATAAAAAACTTAGTGTTAAAGTAGTTCCTACTAGTGTGTTTATTCTGTTATACTCTATTTCTCAAGTGGAAAACAAAGCAAGTTCTTAAGTTACTGTAAGAAGTCGTATTGTCAAAGTTGTGTAAGAATCTTCTATTGAATGGTAAACTCTTTGAAGTTTATATTAAGAAATGTCAAGTCTTAGTGTTCAAAGAGAGATTAATGATGCTAAGAATGATGCTCATGGTTGTAGTTGTATTATTAAATAGACCTCATGAACTACTGGTGAATAGATACAAGACCTTACTACCATTGTGGCCAATCTAGTTGTTATTGTACAAAGGACCATAGAGACTAGGCTACAAGAAAGAGTAGTTAAATAAGGTCGAAAAATGAGAGATAGGCCGAGAAGATATATGGGTGAGAATCAAGTGCCCAAAACTATTAATTTAACCCTAGCTCTACCCTAACATGTAAACAAAGTTGCGAGAAGGAGACTCTAGTTGGATGAAGTTAGGCAGTATGAGGAGGAAGAGTAGTACGATGGGTTAGAAGATCGCAAGTTCCATGCTGATAGGGGAGCTAAGCATCTTATGGTGTAGATTTCAAGCTTTAATGGGTCTAATAGTGCTGATGACTACCTAGACTGGGAGGAGAAAATTGAAAAGATATTCAACTTTTATGATTACAAAAATGTTGTTCATATTTGAGTAGTTGCTTTAGACTTTTCTGGATATACAGCAACGTGGTGAAAGAAACTATGGAATGTCTGTTAGAGAGCCCAGTGTGAAATCTGAACATGGAACGAGATGAAGAAAGTTCTAAAAAGTAGATTTATTCCAGAATACTATGAGTAAGACACTTTCTAATGCCTTTAAGAACTTAGACAAGGTAGTCGATTAGTTGATGAGCATGTCCGAGAGTTCTAGTTACTAATGATTTAATGTGATGTTGGTAAGCTTGAAGCATGAACAATAGCAAGGTTCATTTCTGGGTTGAGGATCGAGATTGGTAATATAGTAGAGGTATAAAGACTAGGAAGTATAGATGAAACCATTCGAATAGCTCGAAGGGTAGAATGATAGAGGAGAAGTTAGCTTAATCGATTGTCGAGCAGTTGACCTAGCTTGTCGAACAAGATTGGTATGCCAAACTGAGTAGGATATGCTCGAGCTCAATACAATTCCAGGTAGACTGCTATGCTGAGTAGACTTAATGATGGTCAAGGCAAGATCAAGGTCAAGGAACCTAATGTCAAGAAGGACTAAAGTCAAAGCTCAAGAGGGAAGACTCGAGCGATTAAGTGTTTTAAGTGTCTTGATTTAGGATACATGGCTAGTTAGTGCTTGAACCAACGCATCATGACCATTAAGGGAGATAAGCCCCAATTTGAAGTGAAAAGTGCTAATAAAGGTGAGGAAGAGGTAGATGTTAATCACCTACTAAGCAAATTTCAAGAAGACTCAAATGCCGTTACCTTACCTGAAATGGGAGCCGAGTATTGTATGGTCGTACGAAGATCTCTCAATTCCTTTGTGTTTGATGAGAATGAGCAAAGGGAGAACCTCTTCTATACAAACTACCGAGTGAATGGCAAGTTCTATGCTTTCATCATTGATGGAGGAAGTTGTACCAACATAATAGCTTAAGGAGTGGTGAAGGCCTTAAAATTACCAACCTACCTTTACCCTATGCCATACAAGATTCATTAGCTAAATGAGAAGAGAGGTCTACATGTTGCTAAGCAAGTTAAAGTGTTGATTACTGTTGGTGACAGATACAAGGATGAGGTATTGTGTGACGTCCTACCTATGTGTGCCTCGCAAATATTACTTGGCTGACCTTGGTTGTTTGATTTGAAGGTACTACATGATAGATATAGGAACACCTATATGTTCTAAAAGGATGGGAAAAGGGTTATATTGACCCTAATGAGCCCCAGAGAAGTTTAGGGGTTGTAAGAGAAGATTTCCAGATCACTATAGAGGAAATCTCTAGTAATTTCATGAGCATAATTTTCTAGAGATGTTAAGATGGAAGAGTGTATGCTCTTGTTAGTAAGAAAACTCCTAAAGTTAAGAGAAGCCAAAACCTTACCTGCTGAGGTACAGACTTTACTATAGGAGCATGCTAACCTATTTCTTATTGAGATGCCAAGAGAATTTCTACCTATTAGAGGTATAGAACATTGCATTGATCTTTAGCCTGAAGCTATTCTACCTAACTGACATGTCTATAGGCTCAACCCTAAGCAAGTTATCAAGTTGAAGAAATAAGTTGATGAGTTGATTGATCGTTGATATGTTTAAAAGAGCATGAGCCCTTATGCCATGTTAACTATTCTGGTACCAAAGAAGGATAGCTCATGGAGAATATGCATTGATAGCTGAGCAATCAACAAAATCATTATTAAGTACTGATATCCGATCCCACCATTAGATGATATGCTTGATAAGTTACATGGTGCTCAAGTCTTTTCAAAGATTGACTAGAAGAGTGGCTACCACCAGATATAAATGAGGCCTTGAGATGAATGGAAAACTACTTTCAAAACAAAAGATGGTCTGTTCGAATGGATAGTGATGCCATTTAGTTTGATAAACACTCCAAGCACTTTTATGTGACTCATGAATCATGTCTTGAGATCGTTGACTGGCAAATGTATTGTTGTGTACTTCAATGATATTTTGGTATATAGTGTCAACCTCATTTCCCATGTTGTACACTAGGATTTGTATTTGATATCCTCTATATCGAGAAGTTATTTGGCAATTTTAAGAAATATGTATTCTGTTATAGCAAGATAGTATTTCTTAGACATGTTGTTTCTGAAGGAGGTATTAAAGTTGATGATGAGAAAGTTTAGGCTATTCTCGAATGGCTATCGTCGACTTGTGCTTTTAAAGTAAGGAGTTTTTAGGGTCTAGCTTTGTTTTATTGAAGATTCATTCGAAACTTTAGTTCTATCACTACCCTACTGACTAAGCTGACCAAGAAAAACTCTAAATTCAAATAGTCCAAGAAAGCTCAGAAAAGCTTTGATGAGATTTTGATGAGATTAAGTCTAGGTTGACTTATACCTTAGTACTCATCTTGCCCAACTTCGAGAAAGTTTTTGAATTAAAATGTGACATATCTAGAGTTGGCATTGGAGCTGTTCTTATGCAAGAGTGCAAACCAATTGCATACTTCAATGAGAAACTTAAAGGTGTTATATTGAATTACTTAACATATAGCAAAGAGTTTTATGCCCTTGTTTGAGCACTTTAGAACTGGCAACACTACTTATTGATGAGAGAGTTCATCGCCTACTTGGACTATGAATATCTCAAACATCTTTGAAGACAACAAAAACTTTCTCGACGCCATGCCAAGTGGGTTGAATACTTGAAAACTTTTTGCTATGTCATCAGATACAAAAAGGGGAATACCAACACCATGGTTGATGTACTTTCTCATCAATATGTTCTTATTATAGTATTGCAAGCTAAGATACTTGGGTTTGGTATACTACTTAATTAATGAGAGCATGATCTGTATTTTAGACCATTAGTGGTCAAATGTAACATAGGAAGAATAGTGGATGAGTTTTGTTTGAGCCAACAGTTTTTGATGAAGGGGAAGCAAATTTATATGCCGAGTTGGTTTGCTAAGGAATTACTAATCTGAGAAGCTTATGTTGGAGGCTTAGCCAGCCACTTTGGTGAGAAGAGAATGGTTGAGTTATTGAAGGAACATTTGTATTGGCCAAGGATGATGAAAGATATGTGCAAAATTCTTGAGCGTTATGAGGTATACAAACAAGCAAAAGGAAGGAAGGAGCAAAATAGAGAATATACATCTCTGCCCATACTTGAGCAACTATGGATCGATCTAAGCATAGATTTTATGCTTCAAAAAAACTCAATTTATCATCAACAAAGCCATTTCTTAAAAAAAAAAAAAATTAACAAAGTTTACCCTGTAACTTGCTATTTGTCCTCTTGTTTTTCCTATAATTAAATCAAAAAAGAAAAGTGAGTGCTAGGATATATATGCCTACAATGTATCTATATTTAATAAAATGGGAACACTTAGTATGTGGAAATCCAAAAATATCTGTTATGATATAATGTCAAGAAATAAGAGAACCTATAGTATTTTTTATTTTCATTATTATTCTATCATAAATTTAATAGGAAATCTAAAAAAAAATATATATATACATAAGTATATAGAGCTAAGAAAAATAGGAGAATTGCATCATAACTTTTTTTTTTTCATAAGATGTTAAATATCCTAATGATATGCTCAATTTCGAATTTAATATTCTATTACCATAATATATAAAACATTACTATATTTTCATCAAATAAAGTGAACTGCATGATCACAGTATAGGATATTGGGATTAATGTAAAAAGAGTAGAAGATTTGCAAAAAGAATGTACTAAAAATTTGAAACTTGCACAAAAGATTACAATATATAAATTGAATAAATAACTTTTCTGAATAGGCAAATTTAAAAGGAATCAAATCTCATCAAATAACTAAGAACAAAAATAAATGAAAGAAGGAAAGAGCAAAGTAACATATATGCTTTTGTGGAGAGATGAGAAGAAAACTTATCAAATTGTTATGTCTACATAAAATTTCATTAACAAAGATACCATAATTAAACAGCTTATTCCTCTAAATGAAAATCCCCCCAATGGACGAACATGCTTCAATTCTTTCTTTGCCTTCACATAGTGACAAGTGTTGTGTTGTAGCAAACTAGTATGCAGCTGCATGCTTTTTTCCCTTTTAAAGTTGGCCGTCTAATTGAGATGCTTTCCACATGTCTGTTAGGTAGTATTTCAAGGGATTTGTGTTATATGTATCCCCATAACCGCCTATACAACTTCCTAAGCAATTTTCCTATAAATAGGAGGATTGCAAAGAGAGAATGCTTTTATGTAATCATTTTCACTCAATTGTCATGATTTCTGGGTTCACGTTTAAACTCTCAAACCTTCTTCAAAAGGAGGATTGCAAAGAGAGAACGCTTTTCTATAATCTTTTTCACTAAGTTGTCGTGATTTCTGGGTTCGCGTTCGAACTCTCAAACCTTCTTCAAAAGCTTCAATTTTTCTTTTCAAGAATCACGATCATGTCTACCAATAGGGGTAAGGTTAACTCTTCTTCGCTGGAACTTACCTCCAGTTCAGATTCTACAAGGAGTGATCCTCTTTGGGCGCAAGAGGGCAAAGTGTCATCACTAGCAGAACTCGACTAACCTATGAGGATAGCCGTGGAAACATTGGATAAGGCCAGAATCATTAATGCCATCCCCAAAGACGTATATGTGGATATTCCCTTGCCCCTTGCCATGGATTTATTTGATGCTCTTGGTACGGGAAAGGGGCCTGATGGCCGTATAAGCAAAAATAAGGATTTTGCCTCCAGCTGGGTCATCAACAACTTCCTCATGGGGGTGATACCTAGGTGACATATTAGATTGCTGTGCAAGGATGAACGGGTAGCCTTACTATCGGGGAGGTACTTTGTAATTTTCGATAAGTGCTTGGAGTTTGGGTAGCACCTCTTCCCAAGTCATTTTGAGAGGGAGTTTTTTTACTACCATCGCTGCAACCTATCGTAGATCCCTTTGAATGGGTGGAGGGTGTTGAAGGCATTCCAGTCGCTCTACGAATACTTGGTGATAAGGGCTACTCTTAAGCTCTTCTGTTACTTTTACATGTGCAAAAGCGTTGGGGGGTAGCCTTACCTCCAGCTACACTTAAGAAAGAAATTGTTTTGCGGCCTTGTCGACTTGGTCAAAGGCTGGTAGGATGAATACGTGGTGGTGGAGTTGCTCAAAGAGGCTGCCTTTTGGACTCGGTGGACTAAAATGGTCCATATTGGAGGTGAGAAGAGGTTCGGGCTGAGCAACGTTGAGGCCGTCCAAGAGATCTTAGCCTTTATAGAGCTGACAAGTGGCTAGGAGATCAATGCTGCGAAGACCATAGAAAGGTATTTCCAACGCTCGATCTCCGAGCTCTTCCCCAACATGAAGAAAGCTATGGCAGAGAACTGGGTTGAAGGTACTGGTTTATTCCTATGTGCTTAGTTGTTGTACCAGTATCGGGGTGCTTTATCCGATGCTTGTAGGATGGGTGGACTTCCTTGGTTATGTTGGTCATAGTAGTGTTTTACAAATGGTAGTGGTAGTTTCCTTTGATTTGTCATTGTTTTCTTTTTCTAACAGATTGGTCTTCTTGCAAGCAAGAGCTTGGCTCCGAGGGTGCCTCGTCTGTCTATGGACGATTTGATGAATCGATGCCAGGCGTGATCAAAAGCAGGTCAACCAATAGGGAAGGCAGCAAAGCTGAAGCCAAGGCTTGGAGAGACTAACAAACTATGATCAAAGTTTATGCCTTAGGGGATTCCCTTCGTCATCTAAGATGAGCCAACGACCAGGGTGCCTTTGAGTGTGGCTTTGCTCATTCCTGCTATCTACTTGTTTGAGCTCATCAATGTGGGTGATGAAGGTATTGATATGGAGGGGCCCGATATGCGGGTGTTATCCCCTCCGAAGGTAGCTGAGGGAGGAATTAAGGAGATAGCCGCCCCACTTGTAGTTGTGAGCGACAAGCACAAGGTTCCCAAGGCACTTGGGGAGCCAAGTGCAGGGATGAAGAGGTAGAAGCCCCTGGCAAGGGAACCTTTAGCTAAGGGGAAATGGAATGAGTGACCCCTGGCTCATCTCTTCTAAAGTGTAGATGACGTTGGGGACGAGCTTTTGGACATCCTTAACAACTTTCAAAAGATGGGGCTGGGGCTAGACTCATTCATAGAAGTGCCATACACTTCCTTGGACGAGGCGTTGAAGAGGGGGGGTCCCCGAAATGGAGAAGAAGAGGGCCTGGGGAAAGATCCTGGGGCCGAAATGGGAGGTTCGTGTAACATTACGACGTTAGACCTTCAGTTACTATGCTTCAATGGGGTCTTACACTTTTAGTGACTAGGCTATGTTGGAAAGGATTTCCTAAGAAGGTACAGGCAACCCCATATAAACTGCAGGCCACTTGAGTACCCTAATGCAGTAGGTAGGTCATCCTTGTTGTTGTGGTGTTGTATTTTAGTGTCTAGTAATAATTTGTGTGTTCTATTTTCATCTTGCAGTACCACTGCCAAGTGCTCCTCGAGCTGAGCAAGTCCCATGCCACCTAAAAAGAGGTAACTAGATTGCGGGAGGAGTTGCATTAGCAAAAGAAGTGCCTGCTGGAGGCGAAGACTTTTAGTAGGAGGTACTTGAGAAAATTTGCTCAAGCTAACAAGCGCCTCTATCGCTCTGTTATGTAGGTGGTAAGGCTTTAGGCAAGGCTCAAGTATGCGGAGTAGGAGAGGTGCAAAGTAGAGAGGGATGTTCGGAAGGTCACGGAATCAAAGGCTCAGTTGGAGAACGAGTAGAAGACAAAGGCTCATCTCTTGCAATGATTGGAGGAGGATGGTACATCTAAGGTTCAAATAAAAAAAGAAAATGCCGAGCTGACGGTTTCCGTGGCCAGGTTGAAAGCCAAGCTAGCGATGATGGCGTCTGGGTATGAGGGCGTTAAGGCTATGTCGCTCGAGCTGGCAGGCTTAAAGGCTACTCTGCAGCAACAAGTTGGGGAGTTGTAGGGTAAGGCTTTGGAGATTGGAGAGATCATCTCTAAGATGGAGGGCGAGGAGGTCTTTAGCGATGCTACTGTTAGGAAGGTGGTTGCTGACTACAGGGCCATCAAGGAGTGGCTAGAGGAGCTAGAGGACCTATCTATTAATTCCACTTGCTTCACTAGGAGAGAAATCCTCTGCCATTATCTAGATCTAGACCTGAGCTTCCTTGATTTTCTGGACTCCCCCACAATCAATGAGAAGAGGGAAGCCCTAACATAGGAGGAGTTCGCTTAAGCAGCCGTCGAAGACGTAGGTATGTCCTCTAGTGTTGGAGTGGAGTAGGGCTGGGCGCTTCTACATTCGACCCTACCTTGGCAACTTAATAAGAGGATGCCTCAAAAGCTATCCTTAGGTAAGATCCGCCTGTGCAGGGTCCTGCCGCTCCTGATTCGCATGTCTTGTGCTCCCCTATAGTTCAGGGCTTGTTGGTTGAAGTGCTTACAGATTAGCGCTCGGAGTACATTGATGCCTTGGATTTTTTAGAGTTACTCGAGCTAGATGATCCTAGGCGGTAGAAGGGTTTTGTAATTTTTTTTATACGATTAGGGCCAGGATGCTAGCCTTTACTCTGTAAATAAAGGTGTAGAATAAATAAATGAATTTTTTCGAAAGTCTTTTGCTATTCTCTCTATAAATTTTGTGGACCCTTAGTCAAGGTTTTGTTGGGGGAGTTCCTCTATACAAGGGGTGTTTCCCTTTATTGAGATTACCTTAGGGAGTTAGGTCGGTGGAGTTTCGTCCTATTTGATTCGTGGGAGTTTCTCTATGCAAGGGGTATTTCCTCTTGTTGAGGTTACCTTAAGGGGGTCAAGTTGGTAGCATTCCAACTTACCCGATTCGTAAGAGTTCCTTTATGCAAGAGGTGTTTTCCCTTACCGAGGTTACCTTAAGGAGGTCAGGTCGGTGCATTTCGACCTGCCTGATTCATGGGAGTTCCTCTATTGAAGGGGTGTTTCCCTAAGGGGATCAGGTTGGTGGCACTCCAACCTTCCCAGCTTGTGAGAGTTCCTTTATGCACAAGGTGTTTCCCCTTGCTGAAGTTACCCTAAGGGGTCAGGTTGGTGGAGTTCTGACTTGCCCGATTAACTATTCAAGTGCCTTTTTGAAAGGTTGGCAAGACGATTGAAACAAAAGGAGAGAGAGAGAAGTATGCAATCAATTAAGAGCTTTTTATTTTGACTCAAATTAAAAATAAAATTGTTCATGATGAAATTTTAATCAAAGTTGAGGCATAGATTGTTAGCGTTCCACATGTACGGGATAAGCTCGCAATCCAATCTTTCTAGCTTGTATGCTCCATTTGCTAGTTTCACCCTAACTTTGACCAGGTCTTCCCAATTAGGGGCCAACTTGCCCTAGCCTTCTTGTGAACCAGTGGCCTCCAATTTTCGACACACTAGGTCATAGATCTCGAATTTCTTGTGTTGGACCTTCTGATCATAATACCGGGCGGCCCAATGTTGGTATGCAGTAACTCAAGTAGCAGCAAGGTCTCTGATTTCCTCGTTATGTCAATGCTTGCTTATAGCAATGAGTCATTTAGGGCAGCGTTGAAACTTTGAGTCTGGATATTGGGGAGTTCAAGTTCGATAGGGAAGACAGCTTCAGACTCGAAAGCCAGATGAAAGGGGGTTTCGCTTGTTGAAATGCAGTGCGTAGTCCTATAAACCTACAAGATATTAGGTAGCTCATTACCCAAGCGCCATGAGATCGGTCCATGCGCTTCATAAGGCTGTCTAAAATGACTCAATTGGTCACCTCTACCTGTCCATTCTATTAGGGGTAGGCAATTGAAGTGAAGTGCATGGTGAAATGGTGTTTGGTGCAGAACTCCCTAAACTTAGGGTTGTCAAATTATCAATTGTTGTCCTTAATCAGTGCATGGAAAACTCTAAACCGGGAGAAAATGTTGTTTTTGACAAATGACTCTATATTCCTATCTGTGATTCTAGCCATGGCTTTGGCCTCTACCTACTTCGTAAAGTAGTTTACAGCGACAATTATGAACTGCTGTCCTCTTGATGCTTTTGGGAAGGCGTTGAGGGTATTGATCTCCTATTGGACGAACGGCTATGGGCTTGTTAGTGGTTGGAGTGCGGTGCTAGGTATACAACTAATTGGGGCGTACTTCTAGTACTGTAGGTATTTTTAGGCTACGACCTTTGCGTCTTGCCTCATGGTAAACCAATAATATTTGAACCATAACGCCCGAAGGTATAGGGCTTGCTACTGGATATGATTGCTGTACACTCTGGCATGTAGCTTTTCTATGATGCACAACCCTTCCTTTTTTCGAAGATACCGGAGCAAGGGGGGAGGCTGATTCCCCTACATTATAGGACGCCGTTAATTAGTGTATAATTGGTAACATGGTAACGAAGCTTCTTTGACTCCTTCCTATCCCTTAGCAACATTCCCTCCTCTAAGTAGCTTTGGATGAGATCCATCCAGCTTGGCTCTGGTATCGCTATGGTCAATTTTAGAATTTCAGCCAGGCTTAGAGCTATGCTTTTTTCCGGCAGGTATTCTATGAAGATCTTGCTATCCTTCATCTTAGGCTTCCATATGCTAGTGGAGGCCAGCTTGGATAGCTAGTTGGCCACTGAATTTTCCATTCAAAGGATTTTCTTGATGTCCCAAGAAGGAAAATCTGCTAGGAGCCCTCTTGCCTTCTCTAAGTACTTGGCCATGGTACTATCCCTAGCCTCATATTTACCCCGGACTTGCTATACAACGGGCATGGAGTCCGAGAATATTTACCGTTGCTTGGCCCTGATCTCCTTGGCTAGCTTTAGGTCGGCGATAAGTGCTTCATATTCCGATTTATTATTGCTGGAATCGAACTCAAACTTGAGGGCTTTGCAAATGGTGACCTTATGTGAGCCGGTCAGCATAAGGCCTGCATCTCCACCTCCAATGGTGGATGATCCATTAATGTAGGGAGTCCATACCGATTTTTCATCACCTAATGGTATTTCTTCTTTAGTATATTCTACCATGAAGTCGACTAGGACTTATGCCTTATAGGCTGTTCGTAGCTGGTACTGGATTTCGTGTGCGCTTAGTTCCATTGCGTACTTCATCATCCATCTGGACGCATCAAGTTTCTACAGCATGATGCATAGTAGCTGGTCTATGAGTACAATCACCTAGTATGCCTAAAAGTAGGGCCTTAGCTATCTAGTAGTAATGACAATGGCCAGTATAAATTTTTCTGCGTGGGTGTACTTGACCTCAGGCCCATAAAGTAAGTGGTTGATGTAATATACTAGCCTGTGTTCTCTTCCATCTACCCTGACCAGCACAGAGGAGAGAGCCTAATCGTTAACAGCCAAGTACAAAAATAGATCCTCCCCTTGGACAAGCTTGGAGAGGATTGGTAGATGAGCGAGGAAGTTTTAGAGCTGTTGAAAGGTAGTGGCACACTTTGGAGTTCACTTAAAACCCTTGGGATTTTTAAGGATTTTGAAGAACTCAGTGCATCTGTCAACGCTCTTCAAAATGAATCTGCTTAGGGCAGCCACCATGCTAGTGAGCTTTTGTGCGTCTCGGACTGAAGTTGGGGGCTTCATTCCCCTAATGGTCGTGATCTTCTCGAGTTAACCTTAATACCTCTCTAGGTGACCAGAAATCTAAGGAACCTGCTAAAGTCGATGCCAAAGACACACTTTTGGGGATTCAACTTCATGTCATACATGTACATTCGATTGAAGGCTTCTTGGAGATCCTTGACATGATTAACCGGCTTCTGGCTTTTGACAATCATGTCATCGATGTACATCGCCCGATTTGGGGCTTGGACAATTTTGTCACCGTCCGCTAGTATGTGGTCCCTGCATTTTTCAATCAGAATGGCATCATAGTATAATAGTATGTGCCGTAGTCAGTGACGAAGGAGGTATGGACCTCATCCTTTAGGTCCATTTTGATTTGGTTGTATCTCGAGAAGGCATCTATAAAGCTCAGTAGGGCATGTCCTGACATAGAATTAATAAGCTGGTCGATTCTAGGGAGGGAGAAACAATCTTTGGGGCAAGCTTTGTTGAGGTTTGCATAATTGATACACATGTGCCACTTCCCATTCTTCTTTTTCACTAGTACCACATTTGCCAGCCACATCAGATACTTTTCCTCCCTTACGAAGCTAGTTTTAAGCAGCTTCTATACTTCCTCCTCGATTATGACCTGCCCTTTTAGGTCGAAATGCCTCTTTTTTTTGTTTGACAGGCTGCATTGTGGTGTCGATGTTAAGGTTGTGGGTTGCCAAGTCGAGAGAAATTTCGAGCATGTCAAAAGTCGACCAGGTGAACATATCTGAATTTTCCTACAAGAGGGTAATGATTTTGTCTTTTACTTCGGCTAGGGTCTCAATCCTGACTTTCATTATTTGGTTAGGAGAGTCGCTAATCTGAACATCATCTGTTTTTTCTCCGAGCTCATCCCTCTCAGTTGGTCTCTCTTGCGGGCCCATCTCTAAGGCGAAGATGCCATTGCCTTTGGCCGCTTTGACATATAGCTCTTATGAGAGCTTTTGATCACACTTGCACACTCCCACCCCTATGGGCGTCGGGAATTTAGCCTTCAGATGTAGGGAGGACGTGATCATCTCAAATGTGTTTAGGCTTAGTTTTCCCAAGAGTGCATTATAAGGGGAGGGATAATTAATCACAATGAACTCCACGGGTCATCATCGCTAATTAGATTGTGGTGGTACGACTTCATCTTTACCAGCGGCTTCTTCCTCATCCCGTCACATGTGTGGAGGAAGAGTATATCAGTGGAGTTGCTAATGTCCACCATGATTTTTAAGATCTCAAATTTTAAGATCCTCGCCCTAATCACTAGGACGTCTTAGTGGGGAGTGTCGACCCCTTCAAGGTCAGTGTCGGAGAAGGAGATGGAAGTGTCTAACTTTTATCTTTTCTCCTTAACTGCCAACACCTTTGATTGAGCGTTAACCGAGCTGCTAGTGCTCGATTGGCTCCTAAGGTGTGGGCCTTCCATAATTACATTTATGACACCACTAAGGGTGCGATTATTGTGGCAGTTGTTATTTTGCTTCACTTGGGCATCTTCGGTTCGTCGCCTCCGAGGTACCCTATCAATGTCATCATTAGAACGGTCCTTGTTCTGCTGATGCACCATGTATTCATTGAAGAAGCTACGTTGAATGGCATATTTTATGGCATTCTTCAATTGGAAGCATTCTTTAGTTGTATGGCTATAATCGTCATAGAATTGACAATATTTGTTGGAGTTCTAGCCGGTGATTGGGGTTTCCCCACATTTTCTATGGCATCTGTAGTAAGTTTCATTGCTTAACTTTGGAATAGACTAGGACTATCGGTCTATTTAAAGGCGTGTACTGGCTATAAATGGGAGGGTGGAGAGGGTTGCAGTCTATTCGGCATTTCTTCTTCCCAAAGCTTTCCTCTTCTAACCTGTTCGGCATCCTTTCACTGAGGCGATCTTTAATAGACAATTTCTCCTTATCTTGCTTTTCGCCCGACCTTTCTCAGTTAGCATTGCGCTTGGCGCGAATGTTATCTTCCTGGTTAATGTACTTCTGAGCTTTGTTCTATAAGTTGGCTAAGGTCTTTGGCTTACTCTTTGCACGCGATCGAAAGAAATCTCCCGAGGGTCTGATGTTGAGCTGTGTGACATAGACAGCGACTCCTTTGTCTAATTGAGGGATCTCGATCATGACATTATTGAATCGGGCTATGTAGTTGCGTAGGGACTTACCCTTACCTTGCCTTACCAGGTATAAGAACGATGTGTCCTTGGACGGGAGCTTACTAGCCCTGAAATGGAGGCTAAACTTCCTGGCCAGCTCATTGAAGGAGCTAATCGAATTGTTAGGGAGGTGCTTAAACTACGTTCGTGTTGCCTTCCTTAGCATACTCGAGAAGGCTTTGTATAGTATGGCATCTCTATGATCGTAAAGGTTTATGAGGGTACGGAAGTGGAGGAGATGGTCATTAGGGTCACTCGTGCCATCATACTGGTCTAAGGATGGATGTTTACCATTTGGAGATTGTACTTTGTCTTGGACACCCTTGGTAAAGGGGATCTTGTTGTTGGCAACCAGCTTGGTGTTGCCAGCAGGCTTGCTCCCTTATTGCTTGGAGAGTTGCCTTACCATTGCATGAAGCTCATTAAGGTCGATGTTGTCTACTGGGTGAGCTCTTCATGCAATTGAATGAGCCTAAACTCCCTGCGAGTTAGCTTCCTTATCATTGCTAGCTACAGCTCGATCGTGGGTAGCCACAGACCTTGCTGGCTGTTATTGTAGTGGTAGATTAGGCTACTGATTCCTTCCATTCTATAGCAGCTGCTGTTATTGTTGCTAGATGTTATCTTACTCAGTGCGTGCATCTAAAGCTTCAGGGTGGTGAGTTTGTTCACTGCGGTGCTCTGCTTCATCTAAGTGAGCTCGGAGCTCCCTGTTCTACTTAACATACTGCTTAACCAGGTGCTCTGCATGCTCTAGGCGTTCTTCTAGCATAGCTCTTGAGAGGGGCTGGTTGCTCCTAAGTTGGTTGTTCAACAATTATTGATTTCCTTACCCGTTGCGTTGAAACATGATCTAGAAAGGCTTGATGTGGGTTATGTGTTTGGTGTGTTTAGGATTTCAGGTGCAGGAATTCTTCTTTCCTACAAATGGTGCCAAATGTCATTTCTTAGTTCTTGTCAGTAGTTGATTAAGGTCTGTACGTATCGGGCTTACAAAATAATGCACAGTGAAGGGATGTGGAGGGATTATCCAACGTAGTCACTCTGATGCTTAAGTTAGCAATAAGCTAATTATGGAATAGAATGCTAAGTGTGCAGGCTTAGAATGCTAAGTTTGTAGAAAGAGTTATTATTGGGTAAATGTTTGGTATTTATAATGGAGTGGAGCCAACTGTTAGAGATTAATTGACAGGAGAGATCTTCTCCCATAAGTGTAGGAAAATGAAATTGTTGTGTTCGATGTGTTCTTGAGATTTAGGATGTAACTGATTTATTTTTATCTTGTAATTTATGATTGTTATAGTTTTTCATGAGCTTAGGCCACTAAGGGCCAGGCTTGCTCAACACCAAGACCTACAGAGGCAAGCCTAGAGAGGTAAGGTTTGACAAATTTGATTGAGTCTGAGAGATCCCAGCCTAAAATATCTTATCAACAAACATAATTGCATTTTCTAAGGAAAGATATGTTAGTGTTTGCTGTCGCCGGTTTGGAGCACAAAATGGATATAGGTGGCTATTTGGAAGTCTCTAGTAAGTTAAAAAATATGAGAGCAACCATATATGAAAAAAATATTTACCATAAAATTAAGAGTGCGGAGGCGAATAACCATTAGTGACTTAAATATAATAGATAAAAAAAAATTGCACAATATAAATATATGTTTATACAAAGTTTTTATGGTTTCTATTTTCATCTGTTTGTTATGAATTATTCCAACTTTTGTTTCCGATACAACAACGTTAATTACAAAACAAAACAAAATATACAAAAATTGAACTATATTCCAATATCATTTCATCCTAAGGTCAACCCAAAATGGTTTCTAAGAGGGAACGATGATTTGGAACAGAAAATCAGAAAAATCTAATAACAAAGCCTGAAAGACGACCGAATTCGGGGGGTGGTGTGGGGGTGTGGGTGCTAAGAAATGCTACGTTTTCTAGGATGGTCAGCAGCCATGAGGGTCTTGATTAAAAAATAAATACATGACATGGTAGTTGTCCTCCTAATGTCTTCCGTAACAGTATCCAATGTTGAAAATAATATAAAAATTGCTCTTCATATAAAATAAACGATTAAAGTCCATGCATAATTTAGGAAAAAAAAAAAAAAAAGCCATGCATAATAATACTTGACAGGTTGTACATATAGACTCAGGGAATGCTCTACTGTTGACCAGGATACTTTGGCAGTTTCTGTAGGATGTGAAGCAGAGAGAGAGAGAGAGGGAGGCATTGAAAAGTGAAATAACTTCACTTGCCACCATAAATTGTCTAGCGGAATGAAAAAAGAACTTGTCAATTATTTTAAAATATACCAAAGCGTCGGATGGTGGTAACTTTTGATGATGTCGGAATACTTATAATTGTTTTATCATACGACGTGGAAGCGAATGAAGTATTCCTTTCATAATAATAGTTGTTTTATGATGGATAATACTATAAAAGTAATATGTAATATAGATAGAAATTTTCTTAAAGATCAAGAGCCAATAGCTTTGTTTTAGTTTTATTTTATTTTTTCAATTGTTATGGTTTCTTGTCACTATCATATATTTATTCTAAAATAAATAATAGTGGAATTTTTTCAATTGGTGTAGAATAACAAAACTTGAAATTATTTATTCTCCCACTACTCTTTGAACATAAAGTTATTTTATTTTTATTTTTTTATTTTTCTAAGATAAGGAATAGAACCCTAAATCTTGAAAAGTTAAGCGAAGTTAATGCTTTCAAGGCTTTCATTTAAAGATGCAGGAGGAAGAGATTGATGAAGTCATCAACTTACTATTAGGGCTTCTGCTCAAGTCTATTAGAGCTTGAAGCCTATCGATGTCAAATTTGGTGAAGCATTCCAAATTTTTCAAATGTGAGAAATCTATTAAGGTTATACCACATGCAATGTTTAGAAAAAATAAAAAAGTATTGAAGGAGTAGAATCATTAGAAAATTTGTAAGTTATTGATTTAAACCAATTAGAAACACATAAATCCAATCATTTTACTCTTTCTTTAAAGTTGCAATAGGACAACTTGGGCAATCTTACTAATCATCACAATAGAAATCTAGTTCTTGCCACAAAGTAACTATCTCATTACAATATGAGAAGGCATCTTTATCTTCTCACTTTGAACACCATACCATTGACATTAAATAAAAAATTTAAATAGGCCTAAACCCTCTAGTTATAGGTGGAGAATGACACCATAGAGTTGAATGTAATAGTAAAGAAGCCTAGATGAGATGATATTAAAGAAGCAATCATTCTTTAAAAGGAAAAAAAAAAAGACACCTTATAATGGTGAAATCGTGAAAACAAGGCCATGCAAAAATGAGAATTAACACATTGAAATGGTAAAATTGGCATTTGTGCAATGAAATGAGCCTTTAAATGGTGAAAACCATATTGCTTTGGTGAAATAAGGCTTAAATGGGTCAAAATGCAGCTAAAACAATGAAATGTGCCTTATTTGAAGTAACAAGTAGGGACGCCACTAGGTGGGTTATTATAGGGTTTCTAACTTGTCCGAACCGTTAAAATCCTATAAGGTTAGACCTTATAGGGTTTTGAGATAGGTTTTGGAATTAACTCTCAAATCCTATAGGATTATGAGTTGAGTTTTGGAATTTAAGAAAAACTTGATGAAAAATCCAAACTCATTTTAAAATAATAATATGTACATATACAAGAGCCTTTAATCTCATCCCTAAGGCTCATATCAATCGGCTATATTTGTTTATATATATAAATTATGTAATATATCCCAATTGATGTGTCACTGTTTATACTTAATTTAGTAAATTAAAAAGGACAACTATTAGTCACAGTTAAAAATAGATACAATTTTTTTTTCTTCCATAATTTATGTTCTTTTATTTTATTCCTAAAAAAAATTGTGAAAAGAAGCAAGGAAATTGTAGATATTGGAGTTAAATTTGGAAATTAATAGATTAAGATTATTCACTAATATCGTAAGTCAAGTCAGGTTTTAATCGGATTTTCTAAAACCCTATAAGGGTAGGTTATGGAAATAGGGTGAAAACCCCATAGGGTTTTAGGAAGCACTATAAGGTACTAAGTTGGGTTTGGGTTTTACAGAACCTATTCCAAACTCACCCTTGTAGCATCCCCAGTTACGAGCATTGAAATGATAAAATCGATGTTTTCATAGTGAAATGAGTCATTCGTTAGGAAAATACCCTTAATATGGTGAAAATTGTATTATTGTAGTGAAATAAGCCTTTAAATGGCAAAAATACGTCTAATATGGTAAAACAAATCCCATCCATCAAGAAAATAACTCTTAAAATGGTGAAATTGTATTACTTTGGCAAAATAAGCCTCTAAATAATGAAAATGCATCTAATATAGTGAAACGAACAATGTTTTAAGGAAATGAGCATTGAAAAGGTGAAATTAACGTTACTATGGTCAAATGTGACATTCAATTGGAAAATAAGCTTGAAATGGTGAAAATTATAATGGTAGGCTAAATAAATGGTGAAATTGTGTCTGTTATGGTGAAATGAGCCTTAATTTAAGGAAATGAGCAATGACATAGTGATATCATCATTAACTTGGTGAAATGAGCCTTCCATAGGTAAAATGAGCTTATAAGTGATGAAAATTGTATTAATTTAGAGAAATAAGACTCACTCTGAAGAAATAAGCCTTCGTATAGTGAAAATGTGATTAGTATGGTAAAATTAGGCTTGTTTTGAGGAAATGAGGATTAAAATGGTAAAATTGATATCTTGTGTGATGAAACAAGCCTTATGTTGAGGAAACAATTCATCAAATGGTGAATACTACATTATTTTGCCTAATTTTGGCTTGCTTTAATGAAATAAGCCTATGAATAGTCAAAACGCAATTAAAATGGTGAAATGAGGCTTATTTTGAAGCAATAAGTATTGAAAAAGTGAAATCAATGTTTCTATGATGAAATGAGCTATCCATTAGGGGAAAGACTCTTAATATGATGAAAATCATATTGCTATAGTGAAATAAGTTTTTGAATGATGAAAATGCATCTAATATGGTAAAATGAACCGTATTTCGAAAAAAGAGCATTGATAATGTGGAATTGATGTTTCTAGGATGAAATGAGCCATCCATCGAGAAAATAGCCCTTAAAATGGTGAAACCATATTATTTGGTGAAATAAGCCTTTAAATGGTGAAAATGCATTTAATATGGTGAAACAAATCATGTTTCAAGGAAATGAGCATTAAAAAGGTAAAATTGACGTTCTTATGGTGAAACGAGACATTCATTAGGGGAATAGGCTTTAAATGGTGAAAATTGTAATAGTATGGTGAAATAAGGCTTACTTTAATGAAATAAGCTTTACCTTGAAGAATGGGCATTGGCATTAGTTTAGTGAAATGAGTCTTTTATAAGTAAAATGAGCCTACAAGTGATGAAAACCATATTAGTTTGGAGAAATCAGACTCACTTTGAAGAAAAAAGTGTTCGCATGATGAAAATATGATTAGTATGGTGAAATTAGGCTTGTTTTGAGGAAATGAGGATTAAAATGGTGAAATTGGCATTTATATTGTGAAATGTGCCTTCTATTGAGGAAACAAGTCTTCAAGTGGTGAACACTATATTACTTTGGTGAAATAAGGCTTACTTTAATGAAATGAGCCTCTAAATTATTAAAATACTACTAGTATTGTGAAATGAGCATTTTTTTGAAGTATTGCAATGCTGAAAATTAGCTTTTGAATAGTGAAAATACATTCAATATAGTGAAACAAGTTATGTTTTGAGGATCACTTGAAAACCTATTCCATTAAATTTATGATCATTTAACCAAACAAACATCTTTTTTACCATTCAAGGTTCATTTCCTCTAAGCTTACCCCGTTTCACCATATTAATGTCATTTACACTATTTAAAGATATATTTTCCTAAAACAAGGATAAAATCACCACACTATTTCCCTCTTCATAGGGAGAGATTTTACTATTTCACCATTTAAAGGCTCGATTCTTCAAAGTTCAATTTACCATATTAACATTGTTATCATCATCTTTAGGTTCATTTCCTTCAAGCAAAGTTTATTTCACCATAGAAATACGAGTTTTCACCATTTTATGGCTTATTTCCTTGAAGCAAAGTTTATTTTACCATATTATCACTATTTTTACCATTTCAAGACTTATTTTCTCGATGCAAGACTTATTTTACCATGCTAATAATTGCTTTCACCCTTTGATGACTTATTACCACTTTATAAGGTTGATTTCATGATACTTACGCCCTTTTCACTAAAGATAAAGCTTTTATTATTTCACCATTTCATGATCCATTTCCTTTAATTAAGGCATATAACTACACTAATATCGATTTCTCCATTTCAATGCTTATTCTCTCAAACAAAAGGCTTATTTTACTATAATAACACATTATCACCACTTTATAACATATTTCCTTAAGTTAAGGCTCGTTTCACTATACTAATGTTGTTTTCATAATTTGAAGACTTTTCTTTGAATTTGTGAGATTTTCACCACCCTTTTCACTATAAGTCAAGAATTGAAAGACTCTAACTAATTAATTTCTATAGCTTTTTTTTTTTAATTCATTGAGTAAATTCAAAATACATATAATTCTGGTTAGCCAATAAACTGTAACCTATCAAGATCATAGATGATCGGTATCTCCTATCAAATAGTAAGATTGAGTAGTAAATTCTAGAAATTTAAAGCTATCTAAGAATTGTAGAAACATAAACAAGGTAAAGTTGTTTAAATTTAATGTACCAAATCATCTATACATTTTACTTTCTATTTTCAAAATTTCTACTACATTTCGTAATATTTGTACTCTATACTTGACTTTTATCCCAATCTTAGCTATCAATCAACTTGTAAGAGAAAAACTATTTGGAAGTAAGCTGTACGAGCTGAATGAGATATTCATTATACTATATTGATAAGCAAGTTATTAAACAATTAATTAAATAATCATATGAATGCATAAATAAACAACATATGCAGTTAACTAGTTACTTCATACAACTTCGGATTTAATGGTCTTCGAAGTGAGGTTGGAGATTCATCGGTACCAATTACAACAGGGTTGCAGCACTTGGGCTTTTGACCATTTAAAATTCCACACATTTCCACACTTTCTAATCCTTAATAGGACTCGAAGCCCCAGGTCTAGCAATGAGGTGACCTTCGTAGTCTACACTTATGCCTTACAATAGAGGTTTTAGTACTTAACCCTTAGCTAGATAGTTAGCAACGACAGTGCTTAATAAGTCCATAGGCTAGGGTAACGTTATGTTATACTAGTGTATTGTACTAAAACACTTTAATTCTAATATATATAAACAACCCTTACATGGCCTCTCTTTACCTCTACATAAGGTGACAATCAAAATAAGTAATGCAATGTATAATTGATGTATGATACATTTAATTTAAGATAAATCGAATATAATTAAGTTAGTTTATTAGGTGATAAGTAATATCACATGCCACCCAATCATGAAGTAGTTAATATTACAATTAAATATTCAATTATCACAATTAACAGTATTTTTGCACAAGCAATCAATACTCAATTACATACATAACCCTAACCTTAAGCATTAATTTTATTAATAGATAAAATTTAAGTGTGTTGACTACAAGCATAAAATAAGTATGGAGTTGTTAGGAATACTCACTCAACTGTAATTGCTACAAGTCGTAAATATTCACAACAACTTGCTCTCCTAATTCTTGTTACCTAATGGATAAAATAATAATAGAAACTTAATGAATAGTTATTTATAGTGCTAAACTTTCTAATTTACTAAATACCCTAATTCTATTTCTTAGTTTTGATTAATTTTTTAATTACGTATAACTTTTTCATTTTAAATTCAATTTTAACAATCTTGTAATAGTTTTCCTACGGTTTCGAACATACTTATCAATAGCGGGGCTCTTTTTGAGAGTGAGACCCTCACTTTTTGATATGGTCAAAATTCATCACAAGATTTTTATAAATTGTTATTCGTTCTTAAACCTAAAAATTGACATATTAGCTTTACATTCTTTTGAAGCATCTTGCACATTTATGTATACATATAGCTGTATTTCTATATTTGGAGTCATCAATGGTATGCAATTTGTCAAGAAGTATGCGTAAGGAATGATTGATAGGTATAAGTTAGTATTGTTTCCATTTGTATTCATGGTGTATGTATGTGTGTGTGTATATATAGTATATACATATATGTATGTATGTCTATATATATATATGCTTAGGCATTTACTTATTATTGTCAAGTTTATTGAAGGTAAACATGATGTAGACTCTGTAAATTTAACTTTCTAAACATGGTGTCGAACTCGAGTATCGTAAATATTTTCCTCAGTTATAAGACTACATAAAATGAAAATCGACTAAAATTTTAAACTTGGAATTTAAAACAAACTTGAAAGACACTATTATACGATTTAGAAACCCTAATTATGCAAGAAAACCCTACTCCTTATATACGCATACTTTTAAAAATGTAAACCTAAACTTAATAGGAACCATAAATATCAAATCATAAATTTTCTTTTTAAAACTCTATAAAATTATCTTAATACTTAAAAAGCTATAAATCAATAAAATTATCAATAATTTTGTGAAATCATATAAAATTGAAAACAAACAAATTAAGGATTATTTCAAGTAATAATAAACAATAAAACTAAGCTAGTTAAAGGAATAAACTAATAAATTTACAAAAATTATTTTACTTATGTACATAAGTAGTCCCACAATATGTGTATATATATATATTATTAAGCAATTTCCTTTTCTTAATCTATCATATGATATATATATGTTGCATAATAAAGCGGTGTTCCTAAATAATTAAGCCAATTGATTCTTAAGCTCCTAAGTGTAAGTAAATTATTCTCGAGTTGGTGAAAAACCCTAAAACATACATAATCTCACTCAAACTTTAAAACATACTTAAACTCACTCGAACCTTAAACCTTGGGATAATCAGGAACTTATAACCTTAAATAAATAATTAAAAATATAATTTCAATTAATTTTATTCAACTCTAGAAAACTCTAAAATTTCTTAAGAAGTAAATCACAACTTACAAATTAATTTGAGAACCAAACCCTAAAAGAATTTTATATAAGACAATTCCTTTATTTTCACTTATAAGCCATGTTATATATAGATAAGTTGTAAACCCTACTTTTTAGCGAACTTGTGATTTAACTAAGAATACTTCCTAAATGATTCTAAGGATAAACTAAGCTAAGAATTCAAGTTTACATTTAAAAACGAATTTAATTTTTCCAATTCGAAACCCTATTATCGATAAAACTCGAAGACAAGAACCATAGACTTTAAACTTAAAACCTTAAAACAATTAAGGACTTGTAACCCTAAGCGGCTAATTAAGAATTTAATTTGAAAAATTTTATTCAACTTTAAAAATTTTCATAATTTTATAAGAATTAAATCATAACTTAAAAATCAATTTAAGAGACAAACTCCAAAAGAATTTCATATAAGACAATCTCCTTATCTTTATGTATAAGATTTGTACACATGAATATGTAAATCAACCAATCATCCTAAATACCTTATCAATAGATAAATATAAACCATACTTTTAGTAAGCCCATGATTCAATTAAAAGTATTGTCCGAATGTTCCCAATGATCAACGAAACTAAGAACTTAAGTTTACATTTAGAAACAAACTAAAATTTTCTAATTCAAAAACCAATTATTGAGAAAACCTGAGCTTGAAGAACTACGAGCTCTAAACTCACCTAAGACCCTAAACCCTAAAACAATTAGGGAATTTTGACCCTAAGTAACTAATCAATAATAAAATTTGAATAATTTCATTCAACTTTAGAAAATTTCATAATTTTATAGGAATCGAATCATAAAGTATAAAATAATGCAAGATGAAAATCCTAAAACAATTTCCTATAAGACCATGCCCTTATTTTCATGTCTAAGCCTTACACATAAATAAGTAAACCAACCAATCACCTTAGATGACTTTTCAATTGAGAGTTTGAATCATTTATCAATTGATAACTTATCAAAATCTAATGATAAGACATTTTCCTTATCACCCCTTCACTTATACTACATATGGACAATTTTTCACAAAATTTCACATGCTTAACTTCATTAAATGAGACAAGACAATTCCATGACCCCAAAGGACACTAAATGGCAAATTTGAACAAGGAGAAGAGGGGGGCCATGCTTTTGTTTTTCAACCATCAATCACTTTCTCTTACACACCACTATTCACTCCTTAATGCTTACATCATCAATAGTTGCAATTGTTGATTTTTGTGTAAGCTACAAGACAATCAATTAAAACTTATTGCACATACTTTTTCTCCCATTCAAAAATATACCATTCTCTCCCTCTTTCACTCTCATTTTCACTTCCTTTTCTCTCACTTTAAACACAAATCAAAAGATTAAATTCAACTCCACAAAAATCCTCCATTTGGCCGCTACTTCTAAGTCCTACTCACGGCACTCCCATTTCTTTTTCTTGTGTCATTTTCTTCCAATATCTAAGCTCTTTTAAAACCATTAAAACCTTCCACAAACCCTACTCCAAAAGATCAAACAACTCAGGTTTCCAAAAGGTTGCAAAAGGAGGAAGCAAAGTTGAGAGCTTAAGTGGAATCTTTGTGCACAACCACCATATTTCGCTTTAAGGATGAGTAAGTGTTTCTTATGATTAGTGGGTTAGTGTTTATGTTAGGAGACTTTGATTTCTTGAAGACATGAGTATGATTTTAAGTTGTTATAACACCAAAGACCATTATAAGAAACAAACTCATGAAACCCTTACATGAAGTTGAAACATGAGCATGTAAAGTTGGTGTTTTGTAAAGATACTTGTTTAAAACTTTGAATAGAAGATTTTAAGTTGAGAAAATCTTGAAACAAGAACTTGAATGGAAGATGAGCATGTTGGACGTGAGGTTTCAAAAGTCATTTGGATGTTGATTTTATTTCCATTAAGTTAAACATGTTCAAATCTAGACTTAAGTTAAGGAAAAATTCATCACATGAAGTTTTATGAAGAAACCAACTTTGTATTACACAAGCTATGCTATGAAAGTTGTAATAAGTGTAAGATCTCCTATTTCTTTATAGGAAGCATGAGTTAAAGAATAATCTTACGGAAGAAAAGTGAAGTTAAGATTTGGATACAAGTAGTTTAAGTACATGATCTAACACCTAAGCTTAAGGAAATGATGAAAAAAGTTGAAAAACTAAGTGAGAACCCCTTGGAATCATCATAACCAGATTTGGAACATGGATAAAAGACACTTAAAAATATGATAAAAGTAAGTGAACAAAGTGAAAAGATCAAGTAAAGCAAGTATAGTAAGTATACAAAGCCTAAAACTTAAAACCGAGCCTAAAACTCTCAAAACAAGCCTAGAACTCTAAGTTGGGCCTTTATTAAAATTTTGACCAACACTTTAAAATATTAAGAGAGATTGTTTTGAAGCCCACAAGAAATCCACCTAAGACTCTATAAGCCCAACAAAGTCACTAACTTTAGTTTGAACAAAAAATAAGCCCATTTGACAACTTAAGCCCACTAAAGAGCTCATGAAGTAGTTGTTAGCCTTAGGAGTATAAATCAAAGTTGCAAATCTAATCTCAAGGAATATTTTGAGCTTAGGATAAATTCTTAAGACCAAGCCCAAAAGATTTCTTAAGTTATCAAAAAGCCCATTTACCATACAAGGCCTAAAAGTGCTCTAAAACATGAGGATCACTACTGTTTTGACCTATGGATAGATTTATGTACCTTATTTCAAAAATCTAACCTCACCACGTTAAAGTATACTAAAAAATGATGAAGATTGACTATAAGATCATAAAAATCGGATCTAAAATGAGAAAGTTATACGAGATTGAATTTTTAAGTAAAACTGGGAAAAATTATGAAACCAAGTCAAAAGTATAACTTAAAGGGTTTTAGCTTAGTTTTCTAGGTTTTATTTCAAATCCTTATAGTATCGTATTTGCAATGTCCAGGGGACCTGGCTTTTAGGAGACAACCTATCCTAGATTATTTTGATTGATCCGTATGGCTAAGTGAGTAAATCTCTAATGACTTTTTACTTGATTTTGCTTATAGATTAGATGCACCTAAACTTATATATATAAATTTAGATGCTTGTGGAATATGAGAAATGCATGTGTATGAATTTGTGGATGAATGCGATGGCTTGTTAATTATATAATAAGGGGATTTGTTTGTGATAATTTATATGTGCAATTGTATCAAATGAAATTGTCTGATCATCTTAAAAATTGAGTTAATCACTTATATGATTAAGAAATTAAAATGAATCATGCATTCCCCATATTGCATATGGATAACACTGACTGCTGCTTCACGCAGAAGATGGGAAGAGACTTACAAGAGGATGAGCCTCTTGCAGGATTGGGCACTAGCTATGTCATCATATATATCGAGTCTCTGTCCTAAGCTGATGGGCTTACTAGGTGCCGAAAGACGCCAACCGTCGACGAGGGGCTAGTCTTGTAGCTTCTGCTTAGGGCATGTGTTTGTAGATTACGAAGGCCACCACACCACTAAACTTGGAATTTTGAAAATATGATTTATTATTCGGTAATAAAAGTATGTATATGTATATATATACATAGTTTTGTTTTAACTTAAGCACAATAGTACTAATGAATTAAAACCCAAGGTCTAGAACTCAGATTTTAGTTTGGGTGGGTTAATTATCTCCAAACCTTGACTATAAGGGGTGTAATTCTGAGTTGTATGCAATTCCTAGGTCACTGCATGCATTGTTCGGCATACTAATTGTTCATGCATTCATATGATTGTGCATCTAATAAATTTCTGTCATGCGGTATTGATGAGGGTAATTATCTCACTAAGCATAAGCTTATACCCCAACAGTTCTTTTCCTTGCAGGTTGATTGATAGTTGGGACAGGGATAGGAATTGAGTGCAGAGTACTACATTGAATCAATATGGTGAAAAGCTTATATAGTTACTTCAAAATGCTTCGGAAAACAACTAATATTTCAATTAAGTTTAGTATCTTTAGTAAGTTTAGAATTTTTTTTGGAATTGTCTATCTTATTTCATTGTTTTGGTAGGAGATACCGATTCTCTACGGTTTTGAGGAATTGTGGAAAAATGGATATCCATAATTTTTTATATTATATAATGAGTTAATGAATTAAAATTGAAGACTCTAGCAAATAACTATTTAGAGTCTTAGAGTCTTACAATCTCTGACTTATAAGACGATTTTCTTATCATGGGTGCACATGTAATATGGAAATTTTAGGTAATATTACTAGGCCCCTCCTAGGGTCGCTACACATGGAATATTATAAGACAATGTTTATAATTAATTAATTTTTAATATTATTGCTTGCTAGTTATAGGCACTTTATAGTTTATTGAAGTAATAAAATCCTACATTGTTTTCTATAGGCCTCGAAAAAATAGTTGCACTCTCTTTTTCTTTATTATTATTTTTTATTTTTTAGCTCTTACATGTGTAGAAATCTATATTGTTGCTATCTGTTATTATTAATATCACAATATTATTACCATTATATTTCCATAAGTATGTTCTTTTGCATGTATAGAAGCATATCATTTGCAAAATAGTCCAACAATAAGTACATAGAAAGGAAATATATATACATATATTTATACTTTCCTTGTAAATCTAGATGTGCAATGTACTTATATGGTAACATGTGTACATAGATGTATATATATATTTTGCTAGTATATATAATTACTTAAATAAAAATGCATTCTTTAAAATGATTTAAGATATATGTTCATCATACCTATTTAGAACTCATACTTCACTTTAATATATTTATCATATGAACTCATTTGTTTCTATTTAGATGAAAATATAAGTTCTAAATGTTTATCTATTATATATATATATATATATATTTCTTAAAATTCCTTACAAGTATATATATGTACTCATAGTTATATATATATATCTATATATACATAGACACACGCACACATACATTTAACAAATAGGACTTGTATATTTATTCATTCATTCATTTATTTGTTTGTTTGTTTATTTTAAATATCATATGTAGCTTGTAGGTGTTACATATAACAATTGGCTAAAATAGTTTAAGAACTTTTCAACAACTATATTAGCCAATACTTCAACCTATATTTTTATTAGTTCACAACTAGCCAGACCACAATATATTTATTCTACTACTTCTATATTGAGTCATCTCTTTAATGTTAAATTAAACTCTAATTTATCAAGCTTCATCAATCCTCGACATTCTATGTTTAAGGTCTATAGATAAATCTAAATGGTCTTACTTATCTACATCCCCCTTTAACCCTAACATGTAGCTGTAACTTTCACAATTATTATTATTATTATTGTTGTTGTTATTTATAATAAATAAATGTGTTCAATAAAATTTTATACCTACTCATTTATTAGACATCTTTATTAAATCTATAAAAGATACATGTATCAATGTTATATATGTATAATGTTCATTAGGCTTATCATCATTATTTATTTATTTTGCCAGTAAGGAAAAGAAAATTTACAATCTCATACTCGTTTTGAGGTTAACAGAACATACTTTCATGTGAGATGGTTAAATCAATCATATTTTTGTTAGTTTTAAGTCAAATTTTGCATAAGATCAAGTGTTTGTCCTTTTATATTCTATTCAATCTATACTTGATCATCCCCTAAAACAAGACACGACTTCATCACACATAAGCAATTAGGAAATATTCATGTTTCTTACTTAAAGTCTACAATTGTATGCAAGTTTGACACTTACCTTATGAACTTCTACTAGCTCTAATTATTTGATTTAATATATTTATTGCCTTATATTCCCATTAATCTTTTCAATTTGAAATTTAAGGATTCTCCATTGCTTTCCTAATAGGAATCACTTTACGGCAATCCTTAGGCCAAGGCCAACCTATTGATAGCTAATGCAGACCTGCTCTTACTGAGGCCGAACTGATAACCGAATGATGAAAGGAGGAAAAGGAATCATTTGGCATTAGGTTTGTCATCTACTAAGATGACAAGAGACTAAACGGCTAAGGCCTTAAGGCCAAACAACATCTAAGCATAGCATGGGAAAGCTAGCACCAAGCAATCCATAGGTGCAGCAATTGTAGGCCGACCTTACTAGGAGCTTAGCCAAGCATAATAAGACTTCTAAACATCTTACCTCAACTTGGACACTCAATTGCCAATTGACCCCTATTCGAGTCTGATCCTATAGACAGCTCAGATGATTGCATGCTGACTATTCTGTTAAATGTACAGTTTTATATACTTTGTAAATATTTTCCTTATTTCAATTAAGAGATATATTCTTTAGGGTTTAAGGGTCTTGTATATTATTTACACTTTTACCACTAGGGTTTTAGAATTTACTATAAATAACAACTTTTGTAATTAGCTAAAATAGACAAGAATAGATAGACAACGATTGCATTTGAACATTCCTTCTAAGTAAGGATATTCTTGAGTTCTTAGACTTGACTCTCCTAGATTATTGAGTGCTAAATAACTCCTTAATCTTTCTTGCGTTCTTGTTAATCCTGTCTTTAAGATTATGGTGAACCCCTTCATTTGAGTAAGTTAGTGAGTTGCATTTAATCTCTCATTTGAGAATCGAGTGACATTTAGTATTTGTGAGTTGTATTAAACCCTATTTTGAGCTCAACCCTTAAATGTGTTTGTATCTTAGTACGTGATATCCATACACATTCGCAGTTAAAACCCCTTTTCACTTCTTATTTCTCATCCTACTCAAATGTCGAATACCCATTCATGGTTCATACCCATTACGTGTTTGTGGATTTGCATCAGCTTCGCTGGTATTAGAGCTTTGGGAAGATACGCGTATCAGTGTTCTTCAAAGTTTGATACGTGGTTTAGACATTTCTGTTAATTATCGTGGGTGTTCTTAGTAGTCGTGGTGTTGTATTGAGTTATAAAATCGAGTAGTAGTAATTTCAGTAGTTGATTCTACTTGCTATAGTGTTTATTAGTTATGGACAGCTATAGGAATTGAGAGCCATAATTTCTGGGTCATTATTAGTTACATTTTGTTGCAGTAGTATTTGTAGAATTGTCTTAATGGTGGTTCTAAGTCTAGTATAGTTAAGTATGATACGTGTTTATTAAATTTTCTCTCTGTGATTTATTGTATAGACCACAATGTCAAAAGATAGTGTCAATAATAGTAGTGATAGCCTTTGCGAAAGTTTGAGGTGACGTATTGATAACTTGGAATATCAGATTCAGAATCTCTTTAATTATATCTAGGAACTTATTGATTTAGTTAGAGGCTATAGACATGTTGGCCGAGGTGAAAGAAGGGAATGAGCACCCACTAGTAGAAGTGGCTCCAACGAACTTGATGATGATGAATGACAGTTGAGAAGATCTGCCAAGTTGAGGAGAAAAGAAAACCAACCTAAGTTAAGGAGAAATGATGATAGGAATATTAACTCTAAGGTGAACCAAGGATCTCAAAGAAAAGAGCCAAGGCTGAGAAAAGATGTAGCCAAGCAAAGCTCCAATAGAAGTGGCCAATCTAAGGTGAACCAAGCAGCTCAAAAGGCAAGGGATGAACCTCGAGCACATAGCTGAAGACTTGACAATATCAAGCTTAAGCTGCCGATCTTCAGTGGTGGTAGCCAACCTGAAGAGTTCCTTAACTGGGTTCCTTGAGTAGAAAAGTTGTTTGAGTGCTATGAGTGTGATGATAGAACTAAGGCTAAGCTAGCCTCGTTAGCCTTTGTTAAATATTCAAGTTTTTGGTGTGATAAATTGATTGCCAAGGGATATGTTGAAGGAGAGGAGCCAATCAAAACTTGGAGGCTTATGAAGAGGTTGATGAATCAGCGCTTTGTGCCAACCTACTTTAAGTAAGAGATGCTCCATGCTTCCCAGCACTTGAGGCAAGGTCAAATTACTGTTAAAGAGTACTTACAAGAATTTGAGACTTTAATGACTAGATGTAAGATTGCTAAGCCTCGAGATCGTGCTATTGCTAGGTTCTTAAGTGGACTCTGAGATAATATTGTCGATGTGGTCAAACTGTAGTTGTTCAACTCATTAGATGAGTTGATCAATTTAGCACTAAGGGTAGAGAGATAGAGGAGAAGACGACATTAACGGCTAACTAACCGACCTCAAAGAAGACAGCCTTGAGCTTAAGAGGTATGCCGAGAGAAAAGGATTAAAAAAGAGGATGGAGAAAGGAGAGTTTAGTCGACTTAACTAGGCTGATGCTAAGAAAGTAGAGAAGGAGAGAGTATCTAGTACCAAAGCCCAAGAAGTTAAGTGCTTCAAATGTTTAGGTTACGGACATATTGCCTTCCAATGCTTGAACAAGAGGGTAATGATTATGAAAAGCGAATGATTGGATGCTCAAGTAGAGAGCTATAGTGATAAGAGCTCTAAGAGTGAGGAAGTAATAAACATTTACCTTGAGATAGGAGAACCCTTAGCCTTAATGAGTAGATGAATCGACATGAAGGAAGACTTAAGTCAAAGGGAGAACTTATTTCAAATTTGATGTTTGGTGAATGGGAAGACTTGTTCCCTAGTAGTTGATGGAGGTAGTTGTTCCTTGGTAGTTGATGGAGGTAGATGAACCAACATCATTTTTGCTGAGTTCGTGGAGAAGATGAGATTGCTGACCTACCCATATCCTTGACCATATAGATTGAAATGGTTCAATGATAAGGGTATGGTTTATGTACATAAGAGAGCTTAGATAGCATTCAAGGCTAGATAATATGAGGACAAGGTTGACTTCGATGTAGTACCTATGAATGCAGCAAATTTGCTTCTTAGCCAACCATAGGAGTACGATCAAAGAGTGATCTATGATAATTTCCTTAACACCTACATGGTTTGGAAGGATGGGAAGAGCTATTGTTTGACGCCCTTGAGCATTGAAGAGATCTAGAACACCTGGCGCCTATGGTAAATAGAAAGGGAAAGAGGATCTTATTCAGCATCCAAGCTCGTGCTTACAATCTAAAGTCAAGGATGACTTCTTTTCAACCCTACGGTGATAATAGGAATCAGTCCATGACAATCCTTAGGCCTAGGCTGACTTGTCAGAAGTTAATGCAAACTTACTCTTATCAAGCCTCGATTAAATAGCTAAGATGATAAGAGATTAAACAGCCGAGGCCTCAAGGCTAAAGAACAGCTCAGCACATCATAGGAAAGTTAACACTAAGAAATCTACAAGTGCAACAATTGTAGGCCGACCTTACTGAGAGCTCGACTAAGCATAGTAAGACTTCCAATCATCCTACCTTGTTTCGGATACTCAACTGCTAATCGGCCCTTGCTCGGGCCTAATCTTACAAATAGCTCAGATGACTACATGCTGACTACTTTGTTAAATGCATAGTTTTGTATACTTTGTAAATATTTTCCTTATTTCAATCATAGATTCACATCATTTCCTTATTTCTTGATCATGTTAGATAAGTATGTAATCGGTATTTAAACATTCATTTACCAACTTCTGTTAATATCATATTATTACCATGATATAGAAGTGTGCAAATGAGTTAAAAGGGCCAATTAGAAGTGTGCAAATGGATTCATTTGTCTCACTTTTTAAATGGGCTAAAAAACTTTGACTCTAACTCATTAAAAAAGCGGATTAAATGGGCTGGCTTATAGGTCATAACTGTAAATATGTTAAATGGGCTAACACAAATCGACCTATTTTAACTCGTGAGTTAAACGGGCTGTATTCATTTGGCATGTTTTTAAATGGGCTAAAAAATCTTGGTTCAAACCCATTTAAAAAGTGGGTTAAATGGGCTAACCCATAGACCGAAACCCATTTACACACATCTACCATAATATATATTCTTAATGTATAATTTATGCTTTATCAAAATATAAGGTCAACACAACATAAAAAATGAGAGTCTTGGCAATCGAAGGTGATGGTTGCTCAAATATCTATTCCACCTTCACCTACTTATTACTACTCTTACATATTCTTACTTAATCTAAGTTTTGTTTTTAGTGGTGTCTACAACATTGGTATTCATGTTAGGTTCTTTTTTTTTTTTCTTTTTTTACACTCCTAACAATAAACAGTTTCTAACATGTTACAACAAAAGGAAGACATATCCACAGGTCCTCCATAAACATGTTGGTTTATAAGATGTATTAGCTTACCTAGGTTTGCTTGGAGTTTCCTCAGGCTAGTAGCACGGTTTTATAGGATGTTGTAAGGTTAGTTAATGGAAGTCTTGGTTCTATTTTGTAATGTTGAAGCCAAGCATGCTTGCAGCTATGGGAAAAAAAAAAAAGAATAAAAAGAAGAAAATTGGTTAGTATACTAATCTTGGATAATTACTAACAAGCTAAAATCAAGGATGAAGATGAACATCACCCAAGTTCCATCATCAGAGTGCAAAATGCCAAATCTAGAAGGATGTTGCAAAGAGAGGGACTTACAAACCTATTGTTGTTTCCCTTGTTTGAGTTTCCATTATTGGAGAGATGTTTTTAGGAAGAGACAAGAGGAGTTGATTAGTGAAACGTATTGCCCTATTTGGTATTTATGAAATAGGGATGACCAACCAAAATCTACAGTGAGAAGGAAACGAAAAAGTAAGAAAATACTAATGTGGTCAGGGAGTGTGGCTGATGATGTATGTTTTGTTTGTTTCTTTGTTTTAATTATTATTATTTTAATGAAAAGATACTACAACATTTGTCAATGGTGAAACAAAAGATGAGGTTTTAGAAGTCTTCAAGCAATTTCATGTCAAGGTGATGGCATTACTGATTTTTTTAAAGAAAATGGTAGTCATGGTAGGCTTGGATTGTAGAGAGTGTATGCACTCTACTAAGAAGGTTTTGTCTTAAGAGATAGAAATGTTGGTTAAGTTGTTTAGGGTCTTGATCATTAAGAGATTTGAAAGAGACCTATGTAGATTTGTGTTGCACTTTCGAAGATAGTTGAAATGATGGTTTAAGAGAAAAGGACATAGGTGGCATGCTAAGAAGCTTTTATGTAATGCCTCGAAGCCCTAAAAAGCTAAGGCCCTACCATGTGTCAACCTTAAGAGCTAACACACTAAGGCATCTAGTAATTTGTCACCTGTTTAAAATCCACAATTAATAAATACTACCAATCTTACATTAAATTTATCTTCGAATAATAAATAAGAGTGGCATATTTCACCACTTATCTGATGTACATATCACCTATTATCATTCAGTTCAACTAATGAAACCCTTCAAACGTTTAGCATCTAACTTAAAAGAATTTCATGACTCTAAACTAAAAGTAACATACTCCAAACAATATAAATTAGTAGTAAGTCATAGCAACCCCTACAAGTCCCTAAAATAAAATTCATGACAAGTACTTTGTACATCTCTCCAAACGATACTCAATAATAGCAAGTCTTAACTCTAAGTGAAACCCATTCAATCATCAAAATAATAGTAACCAATCTCCTCATCATAGTAATGGTAATCAAGGTCAATTTCCTCATGAAACTTAATAGAGTCTATAACACCTGTACCTGTAATTGAAAAACTATAAATCCCCAGAGGGTGAGCTATGCTCAATATAGAACACTAAAACATATGTATCTGTCATACACATAACAAGAATCATATGCAATCATATATAACTAATCCAATAAGCACATTTTAATTATCCTTTAATTAGCCGGCAAACAATGCATTTCCAATGTCTTAGAACATAGAGTAACTCATGACTCCTAAGCATGTAATATATATGATAGTATTAGTATGGGTCCTACCCATCACCTAAGTAACTCTTCTTGGTTCTAACTAGGTCATCTCAATATGGAATCTCCATCAGGCGAGTTATGTACGATTACTAGGTGCCTCATTGACCTACTAGACCTTACTAATGGAAGGTCGAAGCCAAGCACATGCAGTATATAAATTAATAGGCCATGTTTGATTTTGTTCTAATTAATTAATTGCACTAGACAAGCACAACACAACATGCATGTGTCTCATACCTAGATTTAGAGAGCAACTGTTACTGTCACTTGTGTTTAAGCCAAAAGTATGTCCAAGATTGATATTTGGTATACAATAATAAGACAACATTTAGAACCTACTTTCTAAAGTCCTTTTATGTCCTACTCAATTTCCTTAAATTCTACTTGGGTCTTAAGTTCAAATTGTGGTTATCTATGTTTTGAGAACAAATTTAGAATCCTAAGATAGTTTAAATTAGTTTAGATTTCAATTTAGAAGGGTTAGAATCGAAGAAAAGATGGAATAAAAGGTAGTATAAGTACAAGGCTAGGAATTATGGTTGTAAACCTTACCTGTGGTTCTTGTTCTTGTACTATAAGAAAAACACGGGTAGGGATTATAGCCATGGACCTTGGTTGCAATCTTGTCATCTTAAATTTTCTTTTCCTTCTTCACACATAACTCATCATGATACCCTTGAGAAGAACACGGTTACGACTACAGCCATGGTCCTTAGCCATGTTCCCTTTGAACAAAATTTTCTTCCTTCAAACACCACTTGCAACCTTAGTAAATCACTTAACCTCTACATTGACAATTTCAACCCCTTAAATGCAAAGATCAGAAAAACCATAGATCCAACATACATCAAATCAATCCTAACCAGATTTATTTACATGAAGCTAAATTAAAACATTGGATTTGAGAGTACATACTCGTTTCTCTACTAAATCAACACCCAAGGTTCATTTCAACACCTTTACCATGCTGCAAATCATAGAATCCATCAAGTTTTTCACTCTTCTCCATGAACATACAAAAATTGCAACATCTACAATAATTAACATACCTTTTAATCACGTTCTTGTAGCAATGTGTACGTAAGAGGGAAGGTGCTCAAGTGAAGCAATGTCTTAAGGTTACTAAAGAGTTGAGAGTTACTGAGATTTAGAATCTAAATCCCTTTGCCTTTTGGTTCCTTACACTAATGCAAGGAGCTTACCTTCTAAGGGTACGTATTGGCTTGGGGTTGGTTTGTACCTACTACTTATAGGGGATATGCGTTGGGAGGCTGATAGGGAGGCTCTAACTATTGGTCAGACATGAACATGATAGCAGCTATGTTTGAAGCCTAGGGCTTTAACATTCCTTGAGTATATTGGGTGTGCCGACCATATTACGAATGTCAGGTTGCCATTAATGAGGAGAGGAGAAGAGTAATAGCAAGAGACAAATAACCTTGATAAAGGGAGAGGAGGCTTTCACCAACCTGCTAGCAGTGGGCTAACCTTCTGAAGGGCGCTTGTAGAGGAGGTGGCTTTTTCAAGTAGCAAGTGCGTTCTCATGGGTCAAAAAGGCTTACCTAGCTCGAGCATGCCTAAGTAGGCAATTAGGTCTTTGTAGAATTGGTGTTTAGGGAGTAGGCCTTCGAGGTGCTTAGTGGTAAGCAAAGTGTTTAGTTACTGTAGAGAACTTGAGATATGAGAGATGTTTAGTTACTTCATTGTCAGCAGGCCTTGAAGGCCTTCGCTCAAAATGGGCTTTAAGCTAGCCCAAAATAGCATATCAATAGTAACCATTCATTTGTATAACTAAAATTATTTTAAGGTTAAATATTTTATTTCCAAGTAAATAAAGCTACTGTTAATTATAAGTTAAAGAGCTTTATTCATTATTATTTTTATGCCTCCCAAATAATATCTAGATTTATAATTTAATGTTTTAAGAACAAATGCTTATTTATTTGCCACTATAATAATGATCTTTTGCCTTTTATCTCAAAGTCTTCAAACTTCATGGTCTTTGAAAGTACATCCAAATGTGATATTTTAGTGATGTTCAATTGGTTCAGATTGAGAAAACTATTTAATACAATTGTATGCAAGGAAATATTATTATTTATAAATCTTTTTGATATGACTAGAAAAACTCATTTATAAACTTTTAAATTATAGCATAATACTATTAGAGTATTCTATTATTATTAAAAACACAAATATTTCTATATTGCAAATTTTATAGTAAATCACTATTTATATAACAAATATTATGAAGGTTATTTAATTGATTCACTATAGATACTATGTTCATTTATTAAAATTTTATTTTGAAATATAGTACTATTTTATGGTATATTCCATGTTCTTATTAGGTGGTGAAGGACATATTTCAAATGTGTTGAAATGGTTTAATATGTAATTAGCTAAAGGGGGTTATTACTATCTTTCATTTATTCTTATCATTTCTATTGTTCAATTATTTATTATTATTATATTTACATATATACGTACATCTTTTTAGTTCTAACTTTAGCATAGTTACGGGTGTCTCATTTGTTTACTAGGAAGTGTACTCAATATTGTAGTATCAATAAATTAGGAATATTGAGTTACTTTTTTAGAGAATAATTTAATATAATATATATAGGTGCTTTCCAAGATTCCAAACACATGATTTAAAAATTAAAGGGTTATGAACATTATATTAATTATTTAGATAGAAGGATGTACAATAAATATAATTACAAAAGCTTTAGAAGATAATTGGTATATAGGATATGAAGTGTATTTATAATTTTAACTAGAAATTACTTTTACATATTTGTGACATATATATATATATATATATATACAAAACACATGTAAATTAATATTTTTATATGCAAACCACCATATATTTTAAGAAATATATAAATGGAAATTACTATTATAGAAATAATATGTAAAGTGTATTAATAAATACCATTACTTATATTATGATGTAGATTTTGGAATATACTTTAGTCATATGAGTTGATAAGGGAGATTTTATAATCCCATCTTTATTTTTGATGGGATCCATCCCACCCTTCATCTCATTACTGATTCACATTATTTTAAATCTCAATCATTGAATCTACACTTCGTTTAGTAGTTGAGATTCAAATAAATGCAAACTAGGAGTAAGATAGAAGACTGTACCGATCCCATAAAAAATAAAGATGAGACCATAAAAAAAATCCGAGTTGATAAATACTATAGGGGTGCTCATCTAATTTTTTATTAGTCTTTTCTACAAATTTTTGTGAGATCCTCTTTTCTATTCTAATTTCAATGATACTAAGTAATAACCTTATTAAAATGATTCTAATAGTAAAAAAAGTTTCCAAACCGACTTATTGATTTTTCAAGAGCTTATAATAGTTCTAATATTTCAAGACACAATTCATTGAACTAAAACTTATTTCACTACACTAATACGATTTTCACCATTTCAAGATTTACATCCTCAAATTAAGACTCATTTCACTATATTCATACCTATTTCACCGTAAGATCTTTCACTATTTTAAAGCCTATTCCCTTTGAATAAGAATCATTTCACCATCTTACCAAAAAAAAAGGGGGTAGAGGGATGGGATTGTTTTACCAAACTAACATTGTTTTCACTATTTCATAACTTATTTCCTCAAAGCATAGCTTATTTCACTATATAATTTCCATTTCACAATTTGAAGGTTTGTCTCTTCGAAATAAGGCTTATTTTATCATATTATTACCCATTTCACCATAAATAGATGGTTTGTTGTTTTATCATATAAATATTCAATTCTTTGAATTAAGGCTCATTTTATCATAATAATATTATTATCTCCATTTGGCAAGTAAAGCTTATGTTGCCAAAAAAAATTGTATTTTCTTGCCATAAGGAGAGATTTTAGCATTTTAAAGTTTATTTCATCAATGTAAGGTTCATTTTACCATATAACATTGTTTCACCATCTTATGGCTCATTTCCACAAATCAAGATTCATTTTACTACACTAATACTATTTTCATCTTTTTAAAATGAATCCCTAAAATAAGCCTATGGAGAAATGACAATTATCATATTGAATGACTCCATAAGGAATTTTATATGTATGATACATGAAACACTAAAGAAAAAAAATAGAAACTATATATATCTTTATCTTTTAAATTTAATACCTTATAAATCCCTCGAGCTTTATAAAATGCTTAGTTATTTCTTTTTACACTTCATTTTTCTATAACCTTTAAGGGAAGTTCAACAATTATTATGGAAAAATTTAGAGAATTAAAAATGAAATTGATGGACTACTAATTAAGATATATACAAATGAAATTGTTTGGCAAATTTCATGTACATGAATACAACTAAGATTGTTAATGATGTACATGAGGCTGTATTCTATATATTATTGACTAGATTGTTGATTAATTACATGTATATAATAAAATTCGTTGGATTGAGATAACATATACTTTTTGCTGCTTTTATTATTTTTATTTTTATTTTTTTTCATGGATGTAAATTTTTTTTTTTTTACATCAAAAAAGGTGAATTTGCTTTTAAGTTAAAACTTTAATAATTACTTTATGATTATTCAATTATATTACATATATCAATATAATTACATATAGATCTAAATATATTTTTAATATACAAATACAATATATTATTTTCTATCAATTTCAACACAACATAGGAAAAATAATAAAAATATCAATTTGTAGCATGATAACAAAACACAACGGAAGGGGGAAAAGACTAAGGAAAATGCAAAGGAGTAGGACGTGTGTGTTCTTGGGCTTAATTTGTGGTGAATGTCCACCAAATTCTTCAACCATTATCGGCGATTTAAAAAATGAAGTGGCCAGTGTCATTAAAATTATGGATAAGAACAAAAAAAATCCATCTATAATAGATATAATAGATTTTATGGTCCTATTCACTTTTTTTAAGGAATCGATTTAACTTATGATTTAATTATTAAATATTTTATTATATTAACTCTCATAGTTATGTGAATGATTAAATTTATTATTTTTTATTTGCTTACTGGCTTATTAAAAAAAGAAAAAAGAAAACTAAGGAGACAATGATAATACAATTTAATGATTTTTTTACAGTCTTGTTATTTATTTTTACAAAATTGATTTCACTATCTATTTTAGTTTTGATTTGTAATCCTTTAAATTTAAGTTATTAAATAAACTTTAAATTTAATGATTTAATTTTAAAAAAATGAAAATAAATGGGGTGAAATAGATCCTATAAAAATAAGAGACCGAACCTCACGTTCCAAAACCTACACAGAAAAGCGACACAATGGCCCAACAACGGCTAGTGGAAACAACGGCATTTGAATTTTTTCAACTTTTTTCCGTTATTTTCTGTCTTTTTCTCAACGTTTCGTTGTGTCTTTCCCGCTACCTTCACTTTGGTTTTTTTATTCCTTTTCAACAACATAAGGAAACTGAAAAAAGATCGACACCTTCTCATTTACTGTTTCCGCTCATTCACCTTCTACCGGAAAGATTAAGGAAAAAGTAAACACATCTTCATTGCACTAGTGATCAAATTGGGGAAAAAGAATTTTGACAAAAAGAAAAAAAACAAAAAGGAAGTGAAAATAAAGGTTTCATGGAGATTCATCCAAGGACAAGGGGCTACTACACTCCGCCCCCAACATGGGCATGTCGGCGACGGCTGGAGTCACCGATGTCTGAGAGAAGACGATCACCGGCGTGTAAAGTCGATCTTTTCCATGTCATTCACAAAGTTCCGGCAGGAGACTCTCCTTACGTTAGGGCTAAACATGTTCAGGTCCAGTCTTTAGTATTTGATCGCCAGATAACCCTGCTTTTTCTTGATTCTTGATGACCGTTGATATAGAACTAATTCTTTCTGTGTTTTACTTTATTTATATGCGTTGGAAAGTAGATATTATGTCGTTGTGCAGTAATTTTTCTTGATTGTTACATGAAATTGACAAAGAAATGGGCCTAGATCGAAATCTTATGTATAACTCTGAATCCTCTAGTCGAGGATCACAAAACCGAGTCGCAGACATTGTTTACGTAGAAAAATGTCTTCATCACAACTGAATTTGAAAGAACACTTGTTGTAGCCGCTGCTGTTTAAGACATTGGCAATTGATTAGTTTGGTAGTGTTTGACATGGAAACATTAATGAGAACTCTCTTGTAATGGCAACTTTATTTATTTATTTCTTTCAAATTTTAAGTATAGTTAATAGATAAGGATCCAAGCAAATCCGTCTCTCTTTTCTGGGCTGCAATAAATGCGGGTGATCGAGTTGATAGCGCATTGAAGGACATGGCAATTGTCATGAAGCAACTCAATAGATCTGATGAAGCAATTGAAGCCATCAAATCTTTCCGCCACCTTTGCCCTCATGATTCTCAGGATTCACTTGATAATGTGCTAGTCGAGCTTTACAAGGTGGGCAAACATACGGTAGACAATCCGTGATAATGTGATAGTTCAAGTGCTGTATGATAATCATCCTATCCAAACCCTGCAGAGGTCTGGAAGGGTTGAAGAAGAGATTGAAATGCTGCAGCAAAAATTGACGCAGGTTGAGGAAGGAAAGAACTTCAGTGGGAAAAGGACAAGGTCAGCGAGATCACAAGGGAAGAAAATTCATGTCACGATTGAACAGGAGAGATCGAGGTCCATTTAGTAGATTTTGTTTTCTTCTTCTGCTGGCCGCTCCAGTGCATCGACGAGATAAAATGATTTGCTTTCATTCTTGTACAGGATACTAGGAAACATGGCCTGGGCTTATTTGCAGTTGAGGAAGTACAACATTGCTGAAGAACTTTACAGGTGTTTTATTTTATTTTATTTTTTTTGCAGTTTCATCGAAATATGTTTAATAGAAATTGTGTTTTGCTTCTCATTGTTTGATTTTGTTTCTTTTCCCGCAGAAAAGCCTTGGCTTTGGAACCGGATAAGAACAAACAGTGCAATCTGGCTTTGTGTTTAATGCACATGAACAATGTTTCTGAAGCGAAATCATTGCTAGATGATGTTAGAGGCTCAGTTCTTGATGGCAAGATGGATGATTCTTATGCTCAGTCTTTTGAGCGCGCCTTTCAGATGCTAAAAGATCTGGAGTCTCAGTCGGGATCAGAAACACCAATCAAGGATGGAGAAACTTGCAGGGACGGGGAAACAGTGTCTACATCATCCACTAATGAAAAATTGATGAAAGCTAATCTGCTCTCCAACAGTTGTCGAGATTATGGATCTAAGCCGCCTGCTATTATTGCTAGAAGGCTCACTTATGAGTGCCGTGAAGAATCACGGGTTTTGGGAGAAACGAGATCTGCCTTGATAGATGACAGGAAGGAGAAACTTGTTTCAGAAAACCTAGCATCAAGTTCTCCGGAGAAGTGTGCGTATGCTCCTCCAAGATCTGTTAAAAACCATATCAAGTCTCCACGCACAGAACCGAGAAGACCTTTGCATGGTTTCAATTCACAAGAAAGGAGATGTTATTTCAGTGGTCAACTTTCGTCCAGATTGCCTATGACCTCTTCAATTCCGGGAAATGGTATGCAGCCTTCAGAACGGCGTGAAGTTAGAAACACACTGTCGAGCAATGCTGAAAATGCATTACCCTCTCGTGGAAGTGGAGAGTCCACTTGTGCTCCAGTTAAAATTTATGAAACCAAAGGTAGCGACTCAGAAAGTGTTTCCTGGAGAGATGGAAAGTATGTGAAAGCGAGAATTCCTGCAGTAAGCGAGATGTTATTGAAGCGCTCTTTGGTTAAAGATGAGCAGAGCAACTCTGGAGAAACCTCGGTCACAGGAATGACAAGATGGGATCATTTAGAAGATAGAAGTAAGAAGAGTTGGGCTGACATGGTTGAGGAAGAAGAACAAGATTGGTCTGGAGAAGAAACTGAACCTTCGGTACATAACTTAAATGGCTTGCTTGAGAAACCTTCTTCTGGTGCTGCAATCCAGTTTGTGGGAGAAGGGCTGAATGATGAAAATCACAATGTGAATATCATGATTCATTCAGCTCCACATCAGACCAACCAGATGGAAAGTTTAAGGCAGCAGGTGGCGGACGTTGATTTAGAGGATTGTCATCAAACAAGGAGCGGACCTGTTCGACGTTGTTTGAAGTTCAATCAGAAGAAAGTGAGAGATACCGAATGCTTTTCCGAACCATCTCCATTACCACTTGAGGCAGGGAACGCAGACGAAGATCCTTTTAGGGAAAATATAGGACGCTTGGGGTTTTCGAGAAGCATAAAGCCACAGAGGAGAAGGCTGCAAGTGTTTCAAGACATAACCGGTCTTCCTCTCTCTGCCTGAAACCACCTTGTTCATTGGATGTAGCATGTCTAGCTTATGCGAATGTCTCTATAACCTTGTATACGTGTGAATTTGTTGTGCTTGCGTGCATATAGGCGTAAGATGATGTACCCTTTTCTTTGCTCAATGTTGTATCAGGGGACTTTGATGCTATGACATCAACTGGGAATTGTTGTCTCCCGTATGTAGTCAATCCCTTTTGGGCAAAAATGTGGGCAAAGTAGTAAGTTTCTTGCAGGCAGCGAAAAACTTCTGCAGCCTCTTATCTAATCATTCTGTAATGGGATTGTTCCAAATACACATCTATACTATGAATAAATACGTTAAAACTCTCAAGGAGTTATTTCGCCTCCAATAACTTTTGAAAATGTGAATATAACCGATAACTTATCGCTAGAATTTCAAAATCATGATTAAAACGATAATTTTTTAAAAGCTTTCAAATATACATATATACTTTCAAAAATTATTGAAAAGTTAAAATACACCCTTTAAAAATTAAAATATACGATTATTGAAAAATTAAAATATACACTCTGAAAGTTCAAAGCGTTTACCCATATTTTAAAACTTTAGAGTAGTTGTGTTAAACGCTTATAAAACATTTTTGTGATATGGATCAGCCAGTGGAGTGGCAATAATGACATGCTCATGCTGGTCAGAGTAAGTAACCTCGTTTCCAGTTCTAGCCTATGCGAGGTTCACGTGTTAAAAGGATACGTGAATCTGACAACGAATGTCCAGATTATCCGAAAATAGCCTCCTAAAACCACCTAATACCAAGTGTCGCAACTGTTCACATATCAATAACTTATGATTATTGAGAAGTTTTATTCAAGTTAAGTTTTTCTACGGTAATATCAGTAAAAATGTGTTACCATAAAACTAACCAATCTAAATTATTAATTTACTAAAATATAATCTATACCATTTATCTTATTAAAACAACATAATCTATTACCTAAACAATAGGTCAATAGGTTCCGTAGATAAGTAAAAAAAAAAACTAATTATCAAATAATATTAAATAATAAAAGAATTAACAAATGAAATATCATTGAAAAATATAAAAGAAAAAACAATTTCATATCTTTACTCTCTCAATGCAAGAAGAAAGCATTGGTAATTAATTAAATGGAAAATACGAAGAGAGAAGGTTACTTGTAAAAGTTCTATAACAAGCCTTTATAGTGATTTATAATGATATAAGGATATATTGGAATTGATTTTGTATAAAAATAACAATATTAGGATAATTAAATGCAATTTAGGGTAAAACTATAATTTCAAGTATATAGGTGATAAACCGATAGTATGAAACAAAGCAATGAATAAATTTTTCATATTTTTAGGAGTCTATAGAAAATTTCAATGAATTATTTGGTATCCTAAACTATTTATTTCAAATTTATGTAATATGTAGCTTAAATTATGAACTAAGGATCAAGGCTTGATCTTAGTAGTAATAGGATGAAATGTGATAAATATGGAAATAAAAACTATAAAGAAATATGCTGCTTAGATTTGATTAAAATGAAATTTTAATATATATAATGATGATTTTATGATCAAGGTGTGTTATATACATATTAAAATTAGATAATATCTACAATATTAAGCTATTTCGATAAATTATATAAAATACGTATAATACGATAATATGCATTTAGATATGTATAAGTGTATTAGAAATTCGAACTACTCTTTAAAATTCATCTTTAGAAATAAAACCCGTAATATATGTTGTTAAATATGTATGAATCCAATGACATTATTTTTATTAAAATTGGACAGTCTTAGATAATATAAAACGCATCTTTATAATATTACGAGAATTTATGTACTTATATGACCTTATCGTAATTGAAATATGATTTAATTAATTAAAACGATATATTATATATAATAATATAACAACATATATTATTAATATGTAATAACTTAACTTAACTTATATAATAAAACTATGTTCTATTAGATAAAGAAAAAGGATAACATACTTTAGATATATAAAGATATGTAGCTGTTTAGCTTAATCTCTTTAAATAAAATCCTAACATTTTTGTAATTCTTATTAAAACCAAATAATATGAATTAGTCTATGATGATCCCTAAGTCAATGTTGACCTATCCTAAGATAACACCGACTTGTTAGAAGCTGAAGCCGAAGTCGACCTGTCTTAACCTAAGGCTAAATTATTCAAAGCCAAAGTCGAATAGTTTTTGCCGAAGCCGAGCTAATACCAAAAGATTAAGAGGAAGAAAATGAGCTATTTGGCCTCAAGTTTGTCATCTGTTAAGAAGCCGAGAAACCACACAATTGAGCACTTGAAGCTAAAGAACAACTTGGTACAGCATAAGAGAGATCACACCAAGCAATCCATGAGTATAGCAATTGTGAGCTAACTACACTGGGAGCTTATCTAAGCATAATAAGACTTCTAAACAACCTACCCTTACTCGAACATTCGATTGCCAACCAACCCTTACTTGGGCCCATAAACAACTTGGATAATTGCATGCTAACAACTCCGTTAGGTACATAGTTTTGTATACTTTATAAATATTTTCCCTATTTTGATTATAGACTATTCTTTAGGGTTTAAGGCTTTATATATGATTTACAGTTTTGCCTCTAGGCTTTGAGACTTGCTATAAATAGAAACATTTATAATTATCAAAGGGAACATAGACAATGAAGAATATTCATACAGTAACTTTAACTTTATACTTGAACGTTCCTTCTAGAAGTAAGGATATTCTTGGGCCCTTTGAGCTAGCATTTCAGATTATTAAGTATGCCATACTCCTTAATCTCTCGTGTTCTTATCAATCTTGCCTTTAAGATCATGGTGAACCCTTCATTTGAGTGAGTTAGCGAGTTACCTCTAACCTCTCATTTGAAACATGAGTGACATTTAGTGTTTGTGACTTATATCGAACCCTATTTCGAGCTCAACCTTTGGTTGTGTTTGTGCCTTTATGCCTTTATGTATGATATCGATACATATTCACAGTTAAAATCCTATTCTCACTTCCCATTCCTTATTCCCATTCAAACCCTATTGGCATTCGAGACCATTGCGTAGATTATGCATCAGCTTCGCTAATATCAAAGCTTTGGGGAGATACGCGTGTTAGTGTTCTTCAAAGTTTGACTCGTGGTTTGAACATTTCTATTCATCATTGTTCTTTAATAAAGTCTATTGTTTGTAATCTTATCAGTAATTTCAATAGTCGATTTTAGTTACTGTAGTGTTTATCAGCCATGGGTAGCCGTAGAAATCAAGTAGCAATAATTTCTAGGTTACTATTAGTTGTATTTTATTATAGTGATATTTGTGGAATCGTCTTAGTGGTAGTTCTAAGTTGAGTACAGTTTGAGTGTGTTATGTATTTGTTAAATTTTCTCTTTTTGGAAATTTATTGTACGAACTACAATGTCGAAAGATAGTGTCAATAATAGTGGAGACAGTTCTCATGGAAGCTTAAGGAGACATATTGATAACATGGAATATCAAATTCAGAATCTCACTAATTCTATCCGGAAACTTACTGGATTAGTTAGAGGCTGTAAACATGCTAACCAAGGTGAAAGGAGGGAATAAACACCCCCCCAGTAGAAGTAGCTCTAATGAGCTTGATAATGATGCAAGACAGCAGAGAAGAGCTGCTGAGCTAAGAAGAAGAGAAATCCAACTCGAACTAAAGAGAAGAGAAAACCAACCTAAGTTTAGGAGAAGCAATGATAAGAGCATTGACTCCGAAGGGAACCAAGGAGCTTGAAGAAGAGAGCCAAGGCCGAGAAGAAATGTAGCCGAGCAAAGCTCCAACATAAGTAGTTAACCCGAGGAGAACCAGCTTCTTAGGAATGTACAGGATGAACCCCAAACAAATAGCCAAGGACTTGAAAACATCAAGCTTAAGCTGCCGACCTTTAGTGGTAGTAGCTGACCTAAAGAGTTCTTTGATTAGGTTCCTTAAGTTGAAAAGTTGTTTAAGTGCTACGAGTGTGATGACAGAACCAAGGTCAAGCTAGCCTCATTAACTCTTGTTGAATATGCAAGTCTTTAGTTGGACAAATTGGTTGCTAAGCAAGATGTCAAAGGAGAAGAGCCAATCAGAACTTAGAGGCTTATGAAGAGGTTGATAAATTAGCACTTTGTGCCAACTTACTTCAAGTAGGAGGTGCCAACTTACTTTAAGTAGGAGGTGCCCCATGCTTTCTAGAACTTGAGGTAAGGATAAAACACTATTGAAAAATACTTATAGGATTTCGAAACTCTGATGACGAGATGTGAGATTACCGAGCCACTAGATCGTACCATTACTATGTTCTTGAGTGGACTCTGAGATGATATTGCAAACATAGTTGAATTATAGCCGTTCAACTCTCTGGACGAGCTAATCAATTTGGTGTTAAGAGTAGAGAGACAAAGGAGGAGGAGGCATCAAAGGCCAACCATCTAACCTCAACAAGGCAATCTTGAGCTTGAGAGGTATGAAGAGAAGAAAAAGCCCAAGAGAAGGATGGAGAAAGGAGAGCCTAGACAACCTAACCAGGTTGAGACTAAGAAAGTAAAGAAGGAGAAAGTGCCTGATACTAAAGCCCGAGAAGTTAAGTGCTTCAAATGTTTGAGGCTTTGACATATTGCCTTATAGTGCCCAAATAAGAGGGTTGTGATTTTGAAAGGTGAATAACCCAATTGTTACGCTCCGAACTGGTAGAGTCGTAACAGTCCCGCTGTATAAACCATCCTAAGATAGAAGTTGGCCTTACAATCGCTATTTTAGACCTAACCTACACAAGGTGTCAATGACTAACCCGCTTTGAAGTAAACAGTTTGCAATTTAAATAAATCATTTATCTAAGAAAGTGAGGAAATATATATATATATATATGCTATAATTCAGCTATTGTAATTAAAGTTTACAATATTTCTCTGTGATATATTTTCTAGTTATTACATTATTCAGAAATGAAAAATAATTCTAAAATAAAACTTAGACCTTAAAATTTTGTATTTATTCTTCGATGTTTTTCCTCACTCCCCAGGATCTAGTAGTTGCTAGCTTCAGAGTAATTGGTCGCCGTTTCTTAGCTAGCACTTGCACGATGTCTATAGGGATGTGAGTAACCACAGCTCAATAAGTTAGGATGAAAGACTTAAAACTATACCATACACACAACAAGGTTTTCAATCACTTATTAGGTGCAATGCATGTGCAAGCAAATGCCATCGCACGACGTTGTCCGGCCCGTCGTGAGATTAGAGAAATTATACCCGCTCTAATCCAGGTTGAGGAGTTGCCATTAATGCAACAGCTCACGACCAAACCCAGGCTTGTGCAATGGAGACCTCACTCCTCCCGTGACTACCTTCGAACCACTGATTTCACCCTCGTCGCGACCTCCTCTCCTGTCACTTAGTTCGACTGAGGATGAAAAAGGGACCATTTTGCAATCCTGCGCTATCCTTTCCGAAGGGATCGGTATTTGGCCAGAGAGTCCTAAGTTCCCCTAACAGGTTTCCATACATGTCCGATTATGATTACTGGTCGTATATTTGATTAAGTCCAGTTTAGGGTGATCAATCATTACATACAAATCATACAATATATGCCAGAACAATAAACAGAATCATAGCAACACCCATAATCAAGTATATGCACACATTCAACTATCTAATAAGCACAATCAAGCATAATCTTAAGCCTCCAAAATACAGCATCGTATTAAGCCCAACTTACCTCGACTCCTCGCTCACTAACTCGAGGTCCGATTTGCTCAGGCCATCGCCGATCATCCCTATAACATAAACGTGGTTTCAGCTTTTCATATAACTATGATAGGTTCATTTTATCCTAAAACGCTTATTGTTAGGTTTTGTTTAGGGTTTAATATGCTTAATTATCTAGATCTTAGGTCTTTTATAATTATTCTAGGGTTGAGGTTAGGTTCGGGTTCAATTTCTGCATCGATTTCTAAATTAGGTTCTAGTTCAATTTTTAAGTAGTGTTTTATATTCCAACCCTAGAAATTTGTTTCAACCCATAATGTGAAATTAATCACATTATTTCCTGATCTCCTAAATGCAATCATTACCTTTAGTTAGTATTTATTTTACTCGGTATACCTAAATCCGTATTAGTGTACCGAATTCACTTTTAATGTGATAAATTTTTTACATTTTTCATATAATTCCATAAATTCAAGTTTCCTATCAGATTTATTGTACATTTTTATTATTCTCAAAATATCAATTTTTATTATAATATTTTCTATTTATTATATTTCTAAAAATTACATATTATATATTGTTACCTTTTATGTACATAATGTACTTCTAATATTTCTATCACCCTAATTACCATCTTTAACATCAATTATCATTTCAAAATATCTAAATTCATCCTAAATCAGGTTTTACACCTAATTATCCTAATTTACAAAATTAACTTATAATTTACTATGTTTTTCTATTACTAATTTACTACATAATTAACCTAATAATTACATCTAACACCCTAAATGCTACAAGTATCATACTCCATCAGATTTCAACATCCTAAAACATATACTTATTCACTAAATTAGTAATTAATAATTTAATTACTTAATTAACCCTAAATTACCCATTTTATGCCTCATTTTAAAGTCTAAAAATTATCTAAAAATTTTGAAAATTAATATTTGAAAACGGGCTTCATAGCACTATTCTATATCATCTAAGTAATCTACAAAAAAATTTTAGGCTCAAAACTACACTTTTAAGATCATTTATTTCTAAATCGAAACATGCTCGGTTTTGCATGATTTCTTAAGAACCCTATATCACAAAACATATTTTCATCAAAATAATATTTTTCCTATAAACTACATACAAAAATATTCCAGAATAAAAAAATTCATAATTTTATAATAATATTTACTATTTTTACAAAATTACACAAGAATCAGGCTGGAAATTGGACTCACCGATTTGGGTGGCTCCGGCCATCGCCGGTTGCCATGGCCTTATCGGCCGGCCTGGGCGCTGCCACCACCTTGTGGTAGTGGTGGCCATCCACTCCCAGCTACTCGTCTAGTGTGGGTTCCCTTTGAAAGCCCTAATTGCACAGTTTTTTCTAATTTTTTTCTAAACTGAATTTTTCTCTCAATTTTTACCTTTCCCTAATTTTCTTTGATTTGTAACTGTCCAAATGAGTTTCTAAGTTTTTCTTGCTATTTATAGGGTTTTAGGGGATTTATTGTGCATTAAATGGGACAAGACAATTGCCTTATCCCTTGATTTTTGGCTTTTATGTTATTTTAATTTAATTGGCCGAATTTTTTTCTTATTTTTCCCAGCTGCCACGACCCAATTCTAGATCATTCATGATTTTTCCTGATTTTTCTTGATTTTTTCTTAATTAATTATGAATTTTTTTTAAGTATTTAGTATTATTTTAGCACATTTCGCGTATTTTAAGAAATTACGCATATTTATACGTACATGTAAATTAATATACAGTACAAATAAATATTATTTAGGTCATTCTATTATTTTTAGTATACATATAATCTATCTCTAGTAATTTATTAGTTATTAGATTACACTTTTTGCTTTTTCAATAATTAGTAATTATTATACTTAAAATTTGAAAATGTTATAGTCTCTTGTTTTATTACTTATTTTCTTAAATTCACGTTTACGGGGTCATTTTTACTAATATTTCTCTCAATAGTTTATAATTAGGTTTAATCGGATTTTTCAGCCAATCGAAACTTTGAGTGATTAGTTGTGGGGCTTATACCAATACTTAAGTGGATAGCCATAGTGCTAAGAGTTCAGAGAGTGAGGAAACAATTATCGTCTATCCTGAGATGGGAGAACCCGTAGCCCTGACAAGTAAACGAGCCATCATTAAGGAAGACTTAAGTCAAAGGAAGAATTTATTTTAGATTCGATGTTTGGTGAATGGGAAGACCAATTCCCTGGTAGTTGATGGTAGTAGTTGCACCAACATCATTTTTACTAAGCTCATCGAGAAGATGAGATTGCCGACTTACCCGCATCCTTGACCATATGGACTAAAGTAGTTCAATGATAAGTGTATGGTTTACGTACATAAAAGAGCTCAAATAACATTCAAGGTTGGATAGTACAAGGATAAGATTGACTTCGACATAGTACTTATGAATGCCGTAAATTTATTTTGGGCCGACCATGGTAATATGATCGGAAAGTGATCCATAACGGCTTCCTTAACACTTACATTGTTTGGAAGGATTGGAAGAGTTATTGCTTGACTCCTATGAACGATAAGGAAATCTAGAGACACTCGATACCCATGGTGAAGAGAAAAGGGAAGAGAAGTCTGTTCGGCATCCAAGCTTATGCTCACAATCTAAAGTCAAGGGCAACTTCTTGTCAACCTCGAAGTGATAGGAATCAGTCTACGATGATCCCTAAGTCGAGGCCGACCTATCCCAAGACAATGCCAACGTGTCTTAACTCAAGGCCAAATGGTTCAAAGCCAAGGCTAAGCTAATATTCTGATTTTTTTTTTCTATTTAGAAACACTCTCTAAGTTTATAGAGTTGTACTTTAGTGTTTTTTGTTTTTAATTAAAATAATAAATATCTTTATTGTTACTAATTCATCAATATTTAAGAGAGCTATTTACATCATTTAAAGTTCAAAGTTTGACAATACCTAGGTTAGAGTAAAAAAGATTCATTATGTAGGATAAACTACATATCAACTCATGTGGTTCATGTGGTGTACAACTTCCAGTCGGATTCTAGCACTTTTTGTTTAGGATTTGGCGATACATTTATATTTTAGATTCCTATTGAAAGTTATATACTACATAGATAAACATGTGACATATCAGGTCTAGTGAATTTTTTCTCAAGCTAGAAATTATTTACAACTTTTTAGATTTTTTCCAAAATGTCAAATCGTAAAGGGTAGTGTTGTTGGTGATCTTTAGATGTGCTATTAAATCTATAAAAGAGAACACATTGGGCTTTAGGGGTGCTAAGTCCTTTTCGCATAGCCATTTTGAAGCTTGAATCAGTAGAGTGAATGAAGTATTTAAGGGTATATAGAGAGTGAGTAGTAGAGTGTTCAAAGAGTCTTACATCGATTATGCTTATATATTCATGGTAACCTGAGAGGCAAACAAAAAGTTAAATGAGCAATTACCAATTGTTCACACCCTCATCATAATATTTCAACTTTCTAGGTTAGGCGTTAATGATTCCTTTAGAACCTTAGTTGGCAAAGTTATTTTATGCTGGAAAAACTCTCAAGAAAGGTCGACAACAAATGCCGACTTGTTACCATTAACTGGTAAGAGGCTGTGAGAGGATTGAATTGGTGCATGGCCACTTGTTTTGAAGTGATCTCTAGTTTTGAACAGCTCGGCAATTTACCAAGCAGCCTAGTGAAAATCTACTCAATAGGTAGATTAAACATTTTATCCCACTAAACATCTTCACGTTCCAGTCTCAGTCACAATAATTGTTTTACTTTATCCACTAAGCTGTCCCTGTTCTCTGTTGTTCTCGGGATCTTCTACATAAATGTAAGGGTATTATATATGAATGCATTCTCCACGACAACAGCAGTACCTAGTATATATTTTTTGTGCCTTCATGGCAGTTTAGATTTTTATCTTTCCCTTTTTCAGGTATGCAATGAGGCATTATATGGAAATAAATTTTTATCGCACCTTTTATTTTTCTACATATACGTAACCTTTATATTTCAGTTTGATGCCCTTTCACTGCTGTTTTCTTTTTTCTTTTTTCTTTTTTTTTTTAATTATTGTTAATATATATATATATATATATATATTTTCAATTACTAGCTCTAATTTGAGTGCTGTTACTGCAGAGCAGCATGGTTTTTCTGTTTCTGGGAGGCATTGTTTATTAAAATATGGTTTTCCTGTTTCTGGAAGGCATTGTCTATTAAAATAAAGATAGTAAATTTCCTAAGAGAATAAAGTTTCTTTATGACGAATGGATACGCAAATGTGATTCATTTGTGGGTTGGCTTAAAACTGAATCTCATTTTACAGTTCCATTTGCAACCCCCTTCTGTATCCCAATCGCTTTTGATTCCATTCGATTTCTATTCAACTCACATATATATATATATATATATATATTTTTTTTTTTTTTTCTTTCCCAACTTACAATCCCTCTTATGACTATTTTTTAATTTATCTTTATATTTATTTACATTTTCTGGATTGTTTAACTTATTCATTATGCTTTACTATAAAAAGATACGTAAATATTTGCATCCATTTTACAGATAATTATACATTAATAGATCTAAATAGGATTTTTAATGTTATTACATTCAATAGCAATAAATTAAAATAAGTTGATTAAAATAATATCAATATAATATAGAATGTGGAGTGGACTAATCTCTCACGCCAGCAATGTGATTCAATTTGGTTTGCTTGGGTACCGAACCCAACCACTTACCACTTTAGACGATAATACTCGATTTAGTTTACTTCGATTCGGTTCAACGAGCTTTCCTTGTCCGAATAGTTGGGAACAAAGACAACTGGATTGAATGGAAAGAAGAACTATGCAATTAACACCCCCCGACGGCTGAATGGAAGTATTAGAACCCTAAAAATGAATTATATTCTCTGTATATTATTTCCCATGGAAATTACACTAAGCTATATATATATGTGGCTCAATCCAATTTAACTTCAAGTTTTGGACATACACTAATTCAATACGATTCTAACTGTCAAAGTATGTTTTCTTTTTTTCCCTTTTCTCACTATGTTTTTCAGTTGGATCATCACTGAAGATGGGTTCTTCATACGGTCAGGCCTGCAATGCAACAGTAGCTCCATCGAAACTATTAAAGGACCATCCAATTCGTATGCATTATTTTTTCCTTTGGCCTGAAAATTTGTACGTATATATCTGCATATCTACGATGGTAAAACTTTTATGTTTCCTTTGGAGGGCCGGATAAAAGCTCCACTTAGAATATGAGAAAAGATCTATCGGATGATATACCTGTGTGTGTGTATAGATATATATATATATTATATATATAATTTTACGTATAAATATCAATCATATTTGGACATGTAATAAGGTGATAATTTTTTAAAAAATTACATGCTCCTATTATCATGTGTTTAAAAATGATTGATTTTTGTACACTACTTATATATACACACAAACATGTATTACATAAGTTTTTTCTCAACTTTAAAATATAGAGTAAGATAGGATACAATGACAGCAAAGAATATTTTTACATCATATTACTTGTTTGGTTGTGTTTAGATAAATTGTTTAGATGTAATTCTACTATCCAAATTTGTGTTTGGATAGCTTAAGTATATCAGGATTCTCCATAAACTTATACAAAAAGTTATATATATATATATATATATATTTGTGTGTGTGTGTATACGCAGCACATTGTGCACATAATCATGGATATTGAGTAAATTAAACTTTTAGTTTGTAAATTATGTACGTTGTATGATAGTAAATTTGTTGTTTACATATTACATCATAGTGATACATATATTTGTGTGCATATATTATTTATGTCATACATCAATATATAAAATCTTTCATCATTCAGAGTATATAAGAAATTAATTAATCAATTATATTATACAACGTATATTACTATGTATATACCATATATAATTAAAAGGTTATATTATATACTCGTGGGGATCTATATACTATTCCCATTATGATATTTATGATATGCTCATGTAATGTGTTATGCAAGTTATATTATGGTATATATGCAAATACATCTCAAAATAACCATTGATAGATACAGGTTGATTTCCAAATTCCTTTCACTTTCTTGTATAAATTCTAAAAATCTACACATATCATACCTGAAGCTATTTCTAAAAACTCAAAATTTTCACTATTTATTGATATATTTTTATTTCGTATGACAACTATAGTTTTAGCGAAAGTTTGGAAGTACCTTCAAAAACTCTTGATAGATGAAATCACAATTTTAATATTTTGACAGATCTAATCAAGAGTTTTTAGAGTGAACTTGCAATTATCTTACCTATATACAATGTGGTAATATTATTTACCTTACAATATAAACAAATTGCACCTCTCTCTCTCTTATATATATATATATATATTTGCTATGTGCTCAATATTTATGTTGGAGCATATTGATATATATATAATGTCACACATATATAACAAGTATTAATATTAGGTCAGCTCGTTGTTGGGTTGGTTCTAAATTGTACCTAGGTCCAGGTCTAGGGATATGGATCCTCTTCAATTAAATATCTTAGTTTATCTTCTAATTTTAAGATGCCATCATGATTGGAATTATAACAAAACAAATAACATTACAATAGTGTTATACAGACTTTCAAATTTTTAAGTAATTTTAATTATTAATTTATAAATTTAAGAAAATTGAGATGATAAAAATTGAATAGATTGATTTAGTAGTCTACCAAATCAAAATAGATCATGCTGTCAAGATTAGTCGGTATGGATGAGATCTAATGACAACTGGACAAGGGTATGGGTGGGTCTCCCTGTGATCAACAACGGACTCTCCACATCGGGTTTAAGAGCGGAAACCGACCCATGTGACGGATTCAAATCCGGACGAAAACGCATTTCGTCGACTAGCCCACGGTTGAGTTCTAGATCGTTCTTTTTAGTTCACAGACTCAATGAAGTTATATTAAAAAAAAAGAAAAAGAAAAAAGAAAAAAGGTTAAAGTGATTTGGATGTCTCGTAGACCCACCCCAGCACGAGGGGACCTGACATATTCAAGACCATTCAGGTTCCGTCAACTGAACATGTTCCAGGTCTTTTGGACACTAAATCCACGAGCAGTACTTGAGCATTTGAAATAAAGTTAATAATTTCAGAAAGTTTTGGCTGTTGGGCAAATGAAAGGGGGAAAAAGAGTAAAAATAAAAGCTGAAAATTTTTTGTAATATTTCACTAGAGTTGTGAAATTATTGCTATAAAAAATTGTATCTTTCTTTATAATGTTTGATTTATCATAAGGTTTATAAATATTTGAATGATTTGTAAATTTTGTAATGCCTTGTAATGTTTCTCAATGCATAATTGCCGTGTGGAAGAAAATTTTCATAATTTCCATGATGTGTGTAATAAATATTTAAAATTCAAAAAAAAAAAATTACAAATTCCATCTTAAGATATCATAATTTTGGCAAAAAAAAAAAAAAAAAAAGATTTTCCTTTTTCTTTTTTCCAAGCAGCAATCACAGCTCATAATTTATTTATGAAGCCCACAATCTTGGGCCAAATTTACATTGTTTATTGAAGGCTCTGAATCGGAAACTAACAAATCAAGAAGAGGGGGGATGGGGACTATAAACCCAAACATTCGAACACATCCTATTCCTAAGGTGGACGGTAACCCAATCGTCAACTTTATTCGACGACAAGAAATAAAAGAATGAATAAGTAGCAGATTCCTAATCCCAGGAGACAACAACTAACATCCCTAGTCTTAGTGCATCCATTTCCATTATTACATTGCCAAAACCCAATTAATTAAATACCCTCCCGCTCCCGAAATTAAAGTCATTGGAGAAATAATCGGAAAGAGTCAAAACCAAAATCTAAATTGAATTAACCAATAAAATCATGTAAGAAAACATGTAGCTAAACTACCACCTCTGCTGAAAACTATTAAATTTTGCAAGTTCCCACCAAAAATTTAAAAACATCGAATTTACACCAGTTGAAAAATGTTAATGTCAGATAATTTGCCCCCCGTTGTAGTATGTGAACTCTAAACGAGATAATCAATCAACTTCAAAAATAGTTGCTATAATACATTTATATGAAAGATTATTTTGCAATAATCCTTACATTAGTAATTTCAATCAAAAGTCCATAATTATGATAGCCCAGTAAACTCGTAAGTTGACATTACAATTTTCATTTTACATTAAATTTATTATAAGTTTGTTGATTCTCATAGAAGTTTGTAAAATATTTATATAGCTTGAACATTATATATTATCGTTGCATTTCTATGCACCCTAAATGATACGCAATTGTTCTTGCTCTTTGGTCAGCATTTGCTTAAGAGAGAACCATTAGTATTTCATTTTTGAAATTTTCATATTTCTATTTGTTTTGTATTTTTTTTTTATGCTTTTCCCCTCTCTTTGTTTACTTCTATTCTAATCGTAGTAAATTATATATGTAGATGTAGGGGTTCAATCGAAGTGGTCATATACGTGCTATGTAAGTAGCATGCTATACATAGCTTCAAATAAGTGAAGCAAAACTATCACCTGAAAAGATAATTAGGTGAGAATAAGGTAGAAAGTAGGAACATGTAATTTTAGTATTTCAAATGTATAAGTAACAGATAAGGCAACCATAGAGAGCCTCAAGCATTCGCCTTATAACTTAAGTGAATAAAATCAATTTTTTGCCTAAACACTATTTGATCTTAAAGAGAAGAGTTTTTACAATAAAATACCGTTTCTTTGATCTCTCTAAGAGTTCCCAATAATGAGGAAATACTAGGTATTTATAGATTCTTAAGTATAATGGTATCCATCAGATTATCTGGGTGATCAATGGATAAAATATATCTTGTTCAAGCCATGGTTATTTAGAATAAATTAGCTAATGGAGTCAAAGCGGCGGATCAATCCAACAATCTTTATTTTAAGCCTATCAAACAAAATATCTCTTAATCATCTCAATATGGACTGAACTCCTTAGTCTTTATCACCTATGTCAATAAATCAAGCCTAAATAAATAATAAACTTATCTCAATAATTAATATAATAATTTTTAACTTTCTACAATATATTTAACATTATATAATTTATAATACAGCAATAATTGAAAGCCTGCTACAGAACGTTTCGAAAAATCAAAAGCGAGAGAATTAAAACCTTAGAAACCACATGATTTTCATAGGGGAAAAATCCGGTGTGTCGAGTAGTTATGGTCCGTGTTTCAAGACTTGCAGCTATTATTTTGGTCATGTATTGTTTTACATAAACGTGGTCAGTTCGCATTAATAATGTCAAGGTATGGAGCATTTTTTAAGTCCTAAATGTAGATAGGTTATTATGTTTTCATCAGCTTATATTATAGTTCATTGTATTTACTAATCATCGGATGACAGTACAAGCTATTTTGGATTAACCTCTGCATCCTTTTTTCTCCCTGTTTAGGTGACAAAGTTCAAGTGTGGAGGCATAGTTGTTGGTGCGGCAACGAATCATGTCCTAATGGATGGAAAAACTTTAGCAAATTTCTTCAATCGATGGAGTGAAGTAGCTAGAGGCAAGAAATTACCCATCCATTCCTTCATGGATAGATCATTTCTCTCCACTCCACAGCCTCCGATAATCGACACTACCCATCCAGAATACAACACTAAAATCTAGCATGACAAATTTGATTCCTCTTGATTGTCCAAAGCCCTTAGCATATAAATCCATCTGCTTCACCCCTTACTTGATTTCGCAACTCAAGGAAGCTGCTTCACAGGATGATTGCATTGTATTTGCCACAACATTCGAAGTCATATCGGCGTTCATATGGACTTTGCGTTCTAAAGCTCAAGGAATCAAACCCGATGAAACATCTAAGCTTCTCACTGCAGTTGACGGCAGGCATCGGTCTGAACCTCCAATTCCTGAAGAGTTTTTTGAAAATGGAATTGCTTGGTCATGTGCTAAGTGCTTAGCAGGTGATTTATTTGAGAAACCATTTTCATTTGCTGTGAGATTAGTCCATGAGGCCATTAAGGAAGTGACCGACTGTTACGTTAAGTCTGCTATCGATTACCTTGAAATAACAAAAGCTAGTCTTGACATGGAAAATACATGCCACATTACTAAGTGGAGTCGATTAAGTTTCTACGAAGTAGACTTTCATTGGGGAGGACCTATGCAAGTAGCACCAACATCAACACCAGAAAATCTTGTTGTGGTTCTTTCTCAAAATAAGGACAGCCACAACATAGTCGTGTCTTTGGCTCTTCCTCATGCCTCAATGGAAGCTTTTAATGAACTAATTCTTTCACAGTTTAATCACATTGATTATGTCTAGAAGCAAGGTTGCCTCATGGTTTGAAGTTGTTAAAGCCTAAAAAATGAAACATTAACACACGTGTAGCTTAGTTATAGGTTGCATTTTGTAGTTAGTTGTTAGTTACTCTTGGAATCTATATAAGCAGTTCTATCACTTGTAACGGAATTAGTTTTCGATAGTGCAGAATACAGAAAGTTTTTCCTTTTCACATTTCGCTGTCTCTTCTCCGTTTGAGGTCTTGCTTTAGATTGCTTGTAATGGATTTCCTTCATATGGTATCCAAGCCACACAATTGCTAGGTTTTCTAATTCTTTTATCTAAGTACTACTTGCTATTATTCTATTTCTGATTGGTTCCGTAGGTTCTAAAAGAATTAAAATGAGTACTCTTACTACTAGTACTACCAGTGCTAATTTTGTTGATTCAAATTCTATGGATTTGATGTACATATCATCATTTGATAATCTTGGAATGATAATTGGGAATATCACTTTTAATGGAGTAAATTTCCTTGCTAGGAGTCGATCAGTCCGTATGGGATTAGGAGCCAAGTTAAAGTTAGGCTTTATAGATTAATTAGTTGCGAAACGTAATGATAATTCATCGGATATGTGGCATTGGACTTAAGCAGATTATATGGTTAGATGTTGGTTGATAAATTCAATGATTTTAGAGATTTTGTATAATTTTTTGTATGCTAAGTCTGCTAATGAATTGTGGAAGGAAGTGTGTCAAATGTACAGTCAAGGAAATGGACCTCTTGTTTTTTAGCTGCAATATGAGATCTCTAACTTGAGATAAGGAAATCAAGAAGTTGGAATATATTACAACAAACTTAAGAGGCTATGGGATGAGTTACAAGCACTTAACAGCTATCTAAATTATGAAAGTGGATGCATTGATTACTGTACATATGCCTTGCTTGAAAGGATTACAGTTTTTGAATCATAGGGAAGAGTAATGCAATTCTTAATGGGGTTGAACAATGGATTTGAGTCAGTTAGAAACTAGATTCTATTAATGGAACCATTGCCCATATTAAATTGTGCTTTCTACCTAGTTCAACAAGTAGAGAAGAAAAAATATATTACTAATGCTATTGGACTTGATCTTGAATCTTCAACTTTTGCTATGAATAAGATAATCAATACTATAGACAAGAGAAAGAATAGAAATATGTCTATGAGCATATTGGTTTGCAAGGATTACAAAAATAAAGGTCACATAGTTAATAACCGTTTCAACTTATTAGATATCCAGATTGGTACAAGGGTCGAACAATCTCTACGTTTTCGAATAGATTTGCATCTAAGATAAAGACTTATAAAGCTAATCTATGTAACTGATACACTACTTGATGATTTTATTTATGTTACAGGACATGCCAAGTCGTATGACAACTTAGATCCAATAGCATTACAAAATGTGTCAGGAAGTGATGAAGACAAGTAATTTGTAAAGGACTCCAATTCACTTATCAATGTAGCAACAACAAGCTATGTAGGTACTACTACTTCTTTTGTTTCTTTTGGCCTTGCGCATAATAATAGATGCTCTTGGATTCTGGATAACGATGCCACCGATCATGTTACCTCCTATAAAACCATTCTAGTGAATCCCTAACTACTTTAATATCCTATAAATGTCTAATTACTTGATGGAACCATCAAAGAATGTACTTAACAAGTACAATTTGCATAAATAAACATCTTATCTTGAATAAAGTTTTGTACTTACTAGATTTTAGCTATAACCTTTTATCAATCTATAGAATAATCCATGATGACAATCTTATCATCACTATTGAGACTATTGGCCTCACATTTCAGGACCGGAAGTCTAACCAAACAGTAACTTTTGCACACATGTGCAATGGCTTATATGTTTTGGATTCTTTAACAATAGAGAGTGCTAAAGCTCCTACAAGTAATTATCCTTTTTCTTGTTCTGTTAAAAAAGATATAGACATTTTCCATGCTCGATTGAGGCATTCCTCTTTGAATAAGATGAAACACATTGATGATTGTAGTTTGCTTAACATTAACGAATTTTGTTGTGAAACTTGTAATAAATCAAAGTTTCATCGTTTGCCTTTTGAAAGATCAAAAAGTCATTCAATGTCTTTGTTTCATTTGTTACACCTTGATGTATGGGGTCCTTATAGTACTCCTTCTTCTTCTAGAGCAAGACACTTCCTCACTATATTAAACGATTATTCTAGGAGTTTTGGACACACTTGATGAATTGCAAGTCTTAAGTTTCTACAATTCTCTCTAAATTCTTTGCTTATATTTCCAATAATTTCTCTTGTGTTTCAAAATTTCTATGTTCTGATCAAGGAACAAAATTCCTTTCTTATAGCTATCAATGTATGTTTGATAAGTTAGGTATTATACATCAAAAGACTACCATCTATACTCCACAACAAAACGAACATGTAAAACGAAAGCACATGCATATCTTAGAAACAACAAGGAGTTTGTTGATTCACGCTAATCTTCCAAAATTTTTTTGGGGAGATTGTATTTTGGTTACTAGTTACATGATTAATAAGCTGCCTTAGGAATTGTTAAGCTAGAAATCCCTACATCAGTTGATTTTTCGTGAGAATCCCAATTATGATCATTTGTGTGTGATTGGTTGTTTGTGTTATATTGCACAATTGTCTTAATCAATAGATAAGCTTAAAGGTAGGGGTATGCCTTGTATACTTCTTAGTTATTTCAATGGAGTAAAAGGATATTGACTTTATTCTTTGTGAGATAAGAAAGTTATTGTTACTCAAGATGTGTTATTGCTTGAAAGTATTTTTCCTTTCAAGCTAGTAGTTGTTGATAAGGAGCTTGATTTAGTTAATGTACAATATGTCCAACCTTGTTTACTTACTGATACACAACACAATAGATCTCGTTCACCTGATTATGTGTCTTTTGCCAATGTGCCCTGTCTTGTATCTTCCCTTCCTGATTCACCTTGTTCTGATAATTTTGATTCAACTCACTCTGGTTCTTCTTCTTCTTCTTTTATTCCTATTGGTCTTTAACCAGCTATTCCTATCTCAACCTCCTCTGCTTCTTCACTTGATATGTTCCTCGACATTTTACTTGAGTTCGATAGCCTCCTACTTAGTTGAAGAATTATGTGTGCATACTTACTACAAGCATTTCTTGTACATCTACTTCTCCTACTTCACACATCTTTATCCTTTAATCCCGAAACTTACCATTTCTCGACATCTACCTGATTTTCTTTGATCAATAGCATTAGTGTTGACAATTAAAGAACCTACTAGTTATTCATAGGCTATTAAAGATAAGAATTGGGTACAGGTAGTAGAAAAAGAATTAGAGGTAGTAGAGCTTAATAACACTTGGGAGTTAACATCCTTACTTAAAGGGAAGAAACCTATAGGCTCTAAATGGGTTTTTAAGGTGAAATATAGGTATGATGGTACTATTGAACGTTATAAGATGAGATTAGTTGCGAAGGGTTACACTCAAATTGAAGGAGTTGGTTGTCATGATACTTTTTCACCCATAGCAAAATTAGGTTCCGTTTGCCTTGTTCTTGCTGTTGCATCTATTAAAGGTTAGTCTTTGTTTCAACTTAATATTAATAACACATTTCCTCATGGATTTCTTAATGAAGAAATTTATATGTCTCCACCTCAAGGATATTCTAAGGCTTCTCCTAGTCAAGTTTGCAAATTGAAATGTTCTTTATTTGGTTTAAAATAGGTAGCTAGATAATGAAACATCAAGATCTTACTGTTTTTACTTAACTGTGGTTTCATTCAATCTAAGAATGACTATTCCTTGTTCATTCGTACTACTGTTATTAATTTTACCATCATACTTTTATAAGTTGATGACTTGGTAATTACTAGAACCAGCCTTGCTGCTATTGCTCAATTGAAGACTGATTTGCATGCTGCATTTACTAGTAAAGATCTAAAGGAAGCTCGCTTCTTCCTTGGACTTGAGCTATATCGAACTTCTTAAGGACTTCTCTTAAATCAACGTAAGTTTATTCTTGATATCTTAGATGATTCTACCATGATAGGGGGTAAACCAACAATCTCTCTTCTTCCATTTGGTCTTAGGTTAACCAAAGATGATAGTCCAATTCTTGAGCAGCCCTTGTCCTATCGACGGCTTATTGGATGATTGCTCTATTTAACCATTACATAACCTGACATTTCTTTTGTTGTTAAGCATCTTAGTTAATTTCTTTCATAGCTAAGAGTTTCTCATTATCAAGTTGGTCTTCATGTTCTTTGATACATGAAACACATGGTTTCTTTAAGCCTTTTTTATCCCTCTTTTAGCTCCTTTGATCTAGTTGCATTCAATGATTCTGATTGGGGGTCTTCTTTTGCTGATTGCAAATCTATTTATGGCTACTATATTTTTCTTAGATCATCTCTTATTTGTTAAAAGTGCAAGAAACAACTTACTATTAGTACATTAACAACTAAAGTTGAATATCAAAGCATGTTGGCAACAACTAAGGAACTTCTTTAGCTTTCTTATTTGTTTCGAAACTTGTGGCTTCTTGTTTCCTTACCTATTAAGCTTCATTGTGAAAACAAATCTACTCTTCAACCAACTACTAATCCTTTCCATAATCGTACCAAACACATTGAAGTTAACATCCATTTTCTTCACAATCATATTGCTGGTGGCTTTTTACAACCTATCTATATTCTCAAATCCTTGCAACCTACTGATGTCTTTACAAAAGTTATACCTATTGCTAAACTTCTTGATGTGCTGGTCAAGCTAGGCTCCTCCTTTAGTTTTTTTTTTTTTTGGGGGGG